>WYDI02036028.1:0-69622 GCA_009867235.2 Psittacus erithacus | reverse complement strand
GGACAGGTTGTGGGGGGAAAACAAGCAGGCTACATGCTCTGTCTAATTTACGACTAAGCTTAAACCACAACAGCATACAACCTCTTTGTGAGAAATGCTGTTTAAGAAAAAACCTCCAAGCTTCTGAAGATGGAGAAATCCAGTATTAGATCCATTTGTATTAAAATATAATTTTGGAAGTCTAATTCATCTCTTCTTACACAGCAGACCCTCCTTTACCATCGCCATCTGCATCTGGAAGAATAGAAAAAATATGTCCACTCCTAATTATTAATTCTCAAATCCATATTGTATATTATTACAAGACTTTCATCTAAGAATAATAATAAAGGACTCAGAAGTTGCATAGAACCTTTACAAGAGTGAGAGCAGTAGGACAAGAGGAAATGGCCTCAGGTTGCGTCAGGGAAGTCTTAGACTGGATACTAGGTAAATATTCTTCACCAAAAGGGTTGTCAAGCATTGGAAGAGGCTGCTGAAGGATGCGCTTGAGTACTAAATATTTGGAAGTATTTAAAAGACACGTAGGTATGGCACTTAGGAACATGGTTTAGTGGTAGACTTGGCAGTGCTAAGTTAATGGTCAAACTTGATGATCTTAAAGGTCTTTTCCAACCAAAATGATTCTACAATTCTATACCCCAAAAAATTCATCCATTTCCTTAAAAAATGTTTTTTCACAGCCAGAAGAGGCACAGCAAATAAATCTTTTTAAAGGCCTACAGGAGAAAAATTCCTCCTGCTCAGTTTTCAAAGTGAAAAAATAAGTTTTTGGGGGTAGTTTCTTCACAAAGCATGTTGTGAGCTGAATGTAACATTTACATGCCAGAAACCAATACCTGGTAGAAATATTTTACTTGTCCTATTGTCATATAATCTTCAGCACCTCCACATGTGCATTATTTTATTAAGGGGATAACTGTTTTACACAGCAGCTCTGTAATACTTTATAATTCGCAATACAGCACTATGGGTGATAGTGTAGCCTAATAGTAGTAATTTGCACATATGTTTTGCTGTTTCATCCATAAGTTATAAAAGACTTAATGGTCATCTGCCAAGCAGGGTTTAACAGTATCTGGGTGTGGATCAAATTATATTGTCTTCTAATCGTTGTTATTTCAGTATTAGTTTGAGAAGAAATGAAAGTCACTTTAAATGGAGATGAGAGGACAGGTAAAGAAAAAGAAAGGAAGAACTACATGGTATCCTGCCTATAAAGTATGTTTTTTTCCTGTGAGAAGCGAACGTGGTGCTCTCCAAAGCATGGGGAGCTAATGTTAATGCAACCAGTGCCGATTCCACCCTTTGCATTCTGATTCCCTCCAATCTGGCAGGTCACAGGCAGAACTGGCCTAGAAAGAGACCCCACAGTTGGACAAATCAACTGGGGATGGACACCAGAAATAGTTGGAAGCATTAGAACAGCCCCAATTCCGCCACTTCTTGGACTACACAGCAGGTACCTTATCATCCATAGGACAGGATATGACAAATTCCTGCTTTAATTTTTCCCAGAAAATCAATGTGTTTGTAATACTTCAGGATCTTTTTAGGGTTGGTTTCATAGTGCTCACTAACAGAGAGCATCAGCCACCTTCCCACCTGATCTTTTCTCACACCAGCATCTCTCCTGCTGCAGCTGACCACTCATCATTTTGCATCCAGACAACATGTTCTGCAGGCTTTCCATCTGCTTCCTTTGCTCTTTCCAGAAGAAAAACCTGGTCAATAAAATGCTTGCGAAGTAATACAGATTTTTATGCCAGATTCCAGACCTTCAGCTGAAAGAAGGCAGCACAGATCCAGTGAAATCAACACATTACACGCATTTACTAATTTCTCTGCACAACCCATGGAAGGAAGGTAGCCTCCTGAAAAGTACCAGGACACCATACATATTATACTGTACATCTTTTACAGTCACCCCAACCAAATGTGGTGCACCTGCAGAAATGGAGCACAAGCAAATTCAATGCTGCTCATTTCTTGGAGTGTTTAAATACATCATCCACCTCTCACTTTGGCTTCTTTGTATGTCTGAATGCGTACATAATACATCTAGTATATATAAATGTTGTGTTTGCATACCAGTGTAGTATTCTCTTTTGTTTCATAATTATTTGATTTTCCTATTCATTCTTGCATTTCATTCATAAGAATGAAGGCATAGAAATTATGTACTACAGTAGAATATTATATTATATTGAATAAAACTATGAATAAACAGAAATATTTATTAAAAATCTGTTCTAAATACAATACCATTGAAGAAACAAACATATCAGCTAAATTCATGCTTTGATGAAATGTGGGTTCCACTTGAATATAATTTTTAACTATGGTCAGTGTCTGCACTCAGAGACCTGTCAATAACTGGCAAATTCTCTTCTGGTGTAACTCACCTGAAGCCAAAAGTCCCTGCAGGTATGACTCAGGGAAGTCAACGGAGCTGAGAATCTGACGTGAGAGTGGTGTGTGACTCCAAATTCTTAGTTGAAATGGCAAAGAGAAATTAGACAGATCACCAACACTGTTACTTGACCTAAGGAAGGAACTGGAGATTAATGATTACCCTCTCCTAGATTGGTGAAACTCAGGTTTTACAAAAAGAGCGTTTTAATTACCGGTGTCTCATTACAGTTTGTGTTTGATGCACAGCTGAGTCCCCAGGCTGTACAGCGCACACTCCTTGCTACCATTCAAGCGTGTGCCCGGTCCCCCGGCCCGGGCAGCACTGCGGTGGCCTCCACAGATCCTCTCCAAGGCCACCCGCAGGTGGCAATGTTGGATCGCTTTTTAAGGATTTTGTAACAACGTGGCCTGAAGAGGTGTCGCAATTGTCTTATAGCTCGCGTTTTCTATTTCTTTGATTGCTTCTTACTTATTTTTATCCTACGCTAGGCACCCATCATAAGACACATTCAGTGTTGAATTAATTTCAAATTTTCTAATACTTGCTATTTTTCTATTTCCCCTCATTTACAGGTTTCCTGAACATGTTTTCTGGAATGATAAAGTTTTTGGAGTATGGAAGAATTAGATTTCATGATTTTCTCTTTTCCCTGCTTTCTGTGGTCTATACTTGGCCAACTTTGGCAGGCTTAAAGGAGATGGAATTAGCACTCCAGGTTCCATATGTTTAAGACTCCTTCAGGCCAAGGATTAATTCCAGAAGCCTTAATACTTTAGGCACTGCTGCAAGGAGGAAATAGTATACATAATTTCCCTTCCTTCTTTTTCTCCACAGGTGTGCAGCTGGTGGATAATAAGTCCCCTTAGACCTCCTTATCAACTCAAAATGTAGAATTGATCCCTGTTGAACAGCATATGGGTTCAGCCTTCTATATCATCATGCCAATCAAAGGTACAGAAATTAAATTACAAATGCAGCAGTGTGGCCATGGCATCTATGCACACCTTATCACGCTATTCCTGATGATCCCATCCAGGGACTCCAGAGCCTTTCGGACTCATAGGCCTGGGCAGAGGAAACTCCAAGGTCAGCTTAGCTGGGATACTCCTCCTGCTTCTTCATCCAAACCACACACATGCATAAATCAGTTAAGAGAGTAACTGGGAAGTACAGAGCACCTGCTCTTATATGGATTAATGCTCTGGTGTGTCAGGGATGGGCAGTGCAATGAGAGCTGCAAAAGATGGTGCATTTATGTGGTTCACAGGGCTGGAAAGGCAGGTGCAGTCACCTCAGGCACGCCCATGGCTGGGACCTGGTTGCTAAAGGGGCATGCATGAAGCTGGAAAGGCTGTGCTTCTTCCTCTAGTTTATAGGTGGGACTCTGAGGACAGCAGCAAGGAAAGATGACAACATTGTGAATTTGGCAATGTATAGAAATGAGGAGTGTACAGTTGGGAGGTGGAAAGGAGCCTCTGCCAGTTGTAACACCTCCATTGGATACTGCAAAGATTATGCATACCTTGGGACCCCAGCTCTCATGATTGGCTAGATGAGAGAAGGATATTTCCACCTTCTTCGATGGAAGTGCTGGAGAGAAACCAGCACTCACAGCTTGTGATTAACTACCACAGGGAGCAAAGGATTATTTTAAAACCTCTTAAACCCTTTTAAAATTCTCCTAAATCTAATATTACATGTGCAGTGAAGAGCATCGGCTTACAAATATTGCTAAGTTAACACCCATATGCTGTGGGGCTTGTAAGAAGATAGAGTGCATCTTTTGCATTTTGGTTACTTTGAAGCTATTTCAAAGGATCTGAAAGATACTATTTCTGGGCAGTCTCTCAGCGCCTTACCTGTGTACCACTACGATGCCCGCATCCAACTCCAAACATGGAAAAAATAAAAACAAATCACAGTTATGTTTCCATATTTCACAGATTCAAAAGCTTTTGAGTAACAGAAGTAAGCCTCAGAAGTTCCTAGAAGCTGGGAGGAGAATAACTAATCACTTCCAAATTTAAGTATCAAATTTAAGAACCTAGTTACAGTAGGATTCTTCTATTGGCAATGGAGAGAACTACCATTTTGGGGGAAATTCAGATGTTAAACTTTCTATTAGAGCTGAACAGTGACTAAGCTTCTAACTCAAGCATCTCAGGTAGCAGGAATTCCTGCTTCTTCAGTTCTTTTTACTCTGTTTCTATAGAAAAACAATCACTTACCTTCTTTTTCATTAATTTGCATCAACTTCAGAAAAGCAGTACAGAAGCACTAATAACTAGACTAGTAACCACAAATCACAGATCAGAAAAAAAGACCCCAACATGAAACAATCACCATGTAGTTTATTTCAGCTGTGGAAATTATACAATGTGAATATCGCTATCCCATAGGAGAATATGCCAACATTTGAACTTTAGTTTCACACACTCTATAAGCAGTAGGACTGTGATCAGGAAAAGAAACTTAACAGTAATCCCACTCTCAGAAATCCTCTGGAGAACTTGCTGCTGAGAAACTCTATCCTGAAGGCTGCCAGAAGCTCTAATCAGCTAATATATCAAAGCTCTGATGTAGTCTGTCTACTCCCCCGATCTCATCAAGACATAAAAATAATTCTCATGGGTCAAACTACAAATCTAAGAATAAGCAAGAAAATATGCATTACTACACTCTGCAAGACTGTGAGTGGATGATGGTGATCAAGACAATGCTTTGAGGCTGCATCCAATACATTCTCACATACATTTCAAATTCTGTGTTTCTTGAATTTAGCATTGGCACAGAAAGCCAGAGGTGAATGGAGGAATGCTGCTCACTTCCGTGCTTTATGCCAGGCAGGCATGCTCACATTTTTGCCTTTGTTGGGATTCAAATAGGGTAAACGATCACTATAACAAAGCAGTTAATTTTTCATGGACTGAAATGGTAAACTAGGTTTTTAGAGTCAGGAGACAGTCCTTCCTTTTCCCATTACCAGGCTTTAAAAGGCCACACGGTACCAGCCAAGGAATCACTCTCAGCATCAGGTTTAAGGAGTGCATGTGATTGTTGCTGTACAGCTCCTTCTCACTGGTTTTACAGTTTCTCAGATGTGGAGAGGGATTATACCCCTGATTACACTTTCATTTTCATAAGTCCATCTGAGTTAACTTTCTGAAAATATCAAGCTATTCAGCTAACAGAAGAAAGAAACAAAATAGGACTACTCCCTGATATAACACCTTTCTTTCTTTGCGTCTTGTGCAGAATGAATAGGATTTTCAAACCTAAACACCCCAGAGGCAACTAGCTTTCCACTTAATGTGGAGTATATGATTAACCTCAGTTTGCCTGAAGCCATCAGAGTTCTGGAAGGAAGCTGCTTCTGGAGCATTTGTACCCAGGTACTTGAAGATCATTTCCCATCCAGAGCAAGTAACAGGCAAAAGTCATAGGACAGTCTGTATGAATCCTTCAGTCTTCTTAGGCACTATAAAAGTCCCCAGAATTTAAGTGCAGATTCCCTTCTTTAAGAATGTTGCTAATGATAAGGGCTCTAATGTGGTTTTGTGTGTGTGCTTTTTTTGTTCTTATTGTTGTTGTTTTGGGGATTTTGGTTTGTTTGGTTTTGACCAGTGGCAGAATTTTCCTGGCAGGTGTTTTCATCAAGACAGCACCATTATCCCAAGTTGGATGCTGGTACTTGTACACAGGAAACATTACTTTCTTAAACAAGTAGCCAGCCCTACAAGTTTCACTGGGGATACTTTTAGAAAATATTATTGCTCACTTGAACTAAAGCAACCCTGGAATATCCTGTGTGAACAAGTGGGACTGCAGGAGGCAATAGGTCAATAACCTTCAATGTATTTTACATAACAGATCAAATAGCTGCAAATTGTCCCTGAGGTGGGCAAGATTAAGTTGGATTAAAAGCAATGATTAAGATTAAGAGCAATGGCTGTGGTCATGCAGAGCTTCAAGACTCTGTTTCAAGTCCAGGCTCTTTGGAAGCCAGTGATAAAACACTGGAAAAAATGCAAAACGTTTCAGATAATTAGAACCATTTATTCTGTGGGAAAGGGCATGAACTGCATTTTCTTAAGGAAAAGCAAATGTAGAAAGACTACTACTAGTATGGTTGGACTCCAAAAGCACATCTTCCCTATTAAGGTTAGATGATTCCCATGTGGGTAGTAGACAAAAGGACTTTTGTTGGTTGTTTGCTATTTATGCTTATTTACTGCATATAATGAAGGGTAGCATAAATGAAAATTAACTGACATGCTGCAAAAGTTTTCTTAGTAGATATTTGGGTGGTCAAAGTCTTGTGGGGGGCTTACAGTAAAAGTTAATTCTGGGGCAACCTTTGCTTTGCATAATGACAGCCTAAACAGCTGGAGGTCTATCTGAAATCTGGATATAGCACTCCAGCAGCTTGAGGACCATCTGCAGTTACTTTCATTCATGTCTTCCTCTTAATCATCTTAAAGATTTAGCCAATATATCATCCAGGGGAAATGCTAACATACCATGAGCCATAGATTCTGAATTAGCAATTCCTGCAACACATCAGTAATTTATATTTGGTTTATAGCAGCACTTTTAAAAGCATTTTGTTAGAAAGATGTCCAGTTTAGATTAAGACATAATGAGGCAGTCTGTTTAAATAATTTGAAAATTAGTTCAAATCTCTGTCCAAATACAAATGAAACTGAACATGAACACTTCTGGAGCACTGAGGAATTCAGTCACCTTCTTTGCGCTGTTTCTCTTCCTCTACATGCGCTCATAACTAGAGACATCTCAGATGAAATCTAGATGTAAACTGTCTGGATCTGAATATCCTGTCTCAAATGGTACAAACCACAGTCCCAGATCCAAACATCCAAGGAAAAAAAAAAAAAAATTGGATCCTAGTGCGAATCCTGGGAAGCTCAAGGAGTTCTAAACCAGCTCATTTTGAGCCAGCAAGTGTGATCTCAGACTTGAAGCTGAACTCTGACCCATGTATGATCTCTGGATTCCTGGGTTATTTGCACAAATCACTCCTTATAAAGTAAGTTTTTATCATATTTGGTTTAGAAAGGAGCATGCAGAATCCAAAACACAGCAGTCCTAGAGCAAGCACCAAGCATAACTGGCCCTGCAGGACACAGAACATCTCATAGGCCAGTAATGGGAGGAGGCAACATGGTCACTCTTCCACCCCAGGAGCCATCTATATACATGTACACTAAACTGACTGTGCACCTACAAAACCATGCAAACAGAAGAGTACTGTATACCACTCAAATAACTAGACAAACAGTAGAGGTATTTATTTGAGAAGAAAGCCAAACAATAACCTTTATATCCAGAGGTCAAATGTGGAGACATTCTTATATACTTCAGTATTTGTTCTGACTTCTGACCTGACAAATTCAGATGGAAAAATTAAAGCAAAAAAAGGAATTTTGCTACAGCAAAAATTTTCTTTCTCAAAAATATGTGTTTCAAAACCTATTTAGAAATTATTTTATTTGGAAAAAAAAAAAAAAAAGTTGAAAGTGTTTAAATAATAGTTAAGGTATTTTCTTTTAGTAGGTTTTGCTACAGCTTCCCTACCAAACCTCAGCAACCCACTGATATGCCCTTAGCCAGCATCTTCTGTCTGTCTTGTAAGTTCAGGTCATTTCCAGTCCTTACCACTTGACCAAGATCATTTCTTTGAGGGTTCAGTGCTGCAAATTACTGATAGATACTCTGGCCCCAGTTTACAAAGTACTTGGGCAGACTTTTGGCTTTAGTGAAACTGCTGATGGAGTTAGAGTTAAGACTTCAATACTGTTTTGGATCAGGGCCAGAGCAGGTTTTTGTTTTCAGGATTAAGTCCTAAATCTCCCTCCCAAAGTGATTCAGTTCCAGTTTTTTACCCATTGTTTAGTTTCTCTGAATTTCTTCATTTGCTTTTATCTTTTGGATGAAAATCAAGGCCTAAGGCCTGACTCACTCATACATTGTTGCTTTTTTAGACAAGCATAATAACTTCAATGAAGTGTCTTAAATCTGAGAAAATTATTATATGGGTGAATGGATGTGTTTATGCAATGCTGGTTTCAGGCTGCTGGTCACTAGGGAAAAAAAGTCTTTCCTTTTGTAAATCCTACTGTATAGTTGCATAAAATTATACCAAAATATAATTTTTCTCACCTTTGTGATGAGAGAGGAAAAAAAAAAGCACAGGTTCTTTGACAACAAGATAGGCACAGACTCTTCCTGACAACAACCATAAACCAAGAGGGCTTAAACAAAAAAGAGGGCAAAGGAATTAAAATCCATTAATATATTTCAGTGAGTTTTAGAGACCCACAAGGTTACGGGAGATGATAAACTTTTGGATGCAACTAGTCTTTCAAAAACATAAATTCACAATATTTCTGGCCAAATTCACTGAATTAGAAATCTGTGGTATACTAGGGAATAAATTGTCATTCAAGTATGAGGTGTTGGAAAATTTTGTTTTATCTTACTCTATTTGAATTCAAAACATGTCAGCTCTTCACATGGCTCTAGTCTTCAACTTGCATGCATTCTTACCATGTTTTTTCAGATTAAAATTATTTGACACATATTTCTGAATAACATAATGTCCACAGGCTACTTACTCCACATTGATGGGAAAAACCTGCTCTTTTCCTGTAGGATTCCACAAAAGGATGCAGAACAAGAGAAGGAATCTCTTGACTTCCATGAAGTTTCTCTCCATAACTCTGACAGTAACTCAGTCTGAACTTCACCATGTGGATTTGCAGCTCACAGCAATTTTTGCAGTCAAATTGAGCAGTAGAAAGTAATCACATCTCATTGCAAAGCTGGTCAAAACTTGTCTCAGGCAGGCTATATAATAGAAAAACTGCATTAGAAGCAAAGCAAATCCTTTCAGAGTCAATCATGATTTAGGGAAAGTATATCATCTGACAAAGCCTCCATTCTTTATCAGCTGAAACACATCTTGCCTAATCTAGCAAACAACAAAAGCAGTTCAAGTTAGCTTTAAGACAAAATGATCCTAAGTACACTGTTCCTACTTTCATCTCAATAGAAGTGCTATAATTTTAAATATCTTGTATTTTTACTGTAAATATCAATTGCTTCTAATGCAATAAATAATTCACTAATCCTGTTTTGTTTTAATGTGTTGGGCACTTAGCTGGTCTTTTTCAAAGGGTTACTACTTCACTATCCTACAAAAAGCAAGTGGTTATTGTACAAGTGCAAAGTATTTCTGTGAGAAAAGACTACTCCTGGCTAAAGTCAATATAATTAAGGATCTTTATGCTATCCTTCAAAAAGGAATCTGCTGTGGTAGAAGTTTATGATAGGATGCATGCTAATTCTTTATTGTCAACATTAATATAATTTTGTGCATATTGTTCCTTCAGGGTGTACTTTAACAAAGCATGCGTAGCGACACAACCTTCAGCAAGAAAAGCAAGCTGAGCTGGCCACTGAATAGGTGTATTTTAAGAGTTAGTGACATATGTCGAGAACATCTCATTGCAGATCAGTGGTATCCTGAATAATTCAATCGTTTCCACCGTCAGCACAACTCCCCAACTTTAGGAACAAGGGAGCTACAGCCTGAATGCAGATGAGCTTCCTATTAGCTACATTTATACTCATTTGTGGAAATATTAGAAGATACCCTTCATGTTGCTGCCAGGTGGCTCCCAGCTGCCTTTTGTGGAAGTGAGGCAGACAGTGACTGCTGATGCATGCTGGGGTCTCGCCTTGCTTCGCATCAAAATACATCTGGACATGCACTTAGCCTGGAAACCTAAAAACTATTTCCAGGTTCTGGAGCCTGAGTGTATTCTAATTTAATCAGAAAGTAAAGAATGGATCCCAAAAGGTATTTAGAAGTGTTAATTTCTATTGCTCTTTTAAGAACTATAATTAAATATCTGATTGTCCTCATGTCCCTTCCTACAGGTAAATGTTGCGCAGCACTGCTGTGGCACCTGTATGAGGTGCAACTCCTTCAAAGAATGCTGCTGCCTTGCATAGCAACTGCAGTTCCCAAACTGGTTTAAATTGTCCCTCTGACATGGTTTAACCCCAGCCGGCAACTAAGTACCATGCAGCTGCTTGCTCTATGCCGCCCCTCAGTGAGATGAGGAAGAGAATTAGAAAAAAGTAAAACCTGTGGGTTGAGATATGAACAGTTTAAAATGGAAATAAAAGTAAAATATTATAACAACAACAACAATAGGAAAAAGAGGGTGAGGAATAAAACCCAAGAAACCTGAGGGGTGCTCACCACTCACTGTCTGATGCCCAGCCTGATCCAAACAGTGATCAGTGGCCCCCATCCAACCCCCCTCAGGTTATATACTGAGCATGATGTTCTATGGTATGGAAGACCTCTTTGGCTAGTTTGGGTGAGGTGTCCTGTCTATGCTCTTCCCAGCTTCTTGTGCCCCTCCTCAAAGGCAAAGAATGAGAGACTGAAAAGTCCCTGATCAGGGTAAGTGCTACTTAACAACAACTACTTAAAGCATTGGTGTGCTATCAGCATTATTCTCACAGTAAATCTAAAATACAGCACTGTACCAGCTACTAAGAAAAAGATTAACACTATCCCAGCTGAAATCAGGACGCTCTGTTTAAAAAGTACTATATTATTACAGTCTTTCTGTACAGATTCAGATCAAACACCTATTTTGTGTGCTGTTTAAATACACTATATGAAAAAAAGGCTAAAAGAACTTGAACAAGATGAAATGTCAGAATTAATCTATCCAAAACTTTACTTACTTCACCTTCACTGGGGGTATACTCAGTGATACATTTCCTAATTATATGATGTGAACCATTATTTCTCCTTTGGATCACAGCCTTTTCCACCAAGCCTCAACCTGAAGGACTTAGTCCTAATGGCTTTGGGAACATGTTGGTGGGAAGAACGTGCTGGTTAGGTGGATTATCTGCAACAATGACAAATTCATGATATAAGTAACCAGTAAAACATGCCTACTGGCAAAGATTACTGCTTCAGGAATAGATTTCATAGACCCTGCGAAAGTGAGCTCTAGCCCACTGGCACCACTAAGGAGCAGTACAGCTGCAAAATACCTAAATCAAGGTTAAAATTCAGTCCCTGTGTCATCAAAGCCAGGCTGCCTGCATGCTCACACCCTCTCCCTTTCCTAGATGGGCTGAGATGGTACAGTGGGGCCCTCTCCCTTGTTTCTGCCTCTTTTATGAGCTGCACAAGGAACGGAGGAGGCTGAGTCTTACAGATTTTGCAGGGCAAAACCTCCATGCAGCAGGAACTCCTAGACCCACGCAAGAATCCCATAGTGAGAAAAATACCATGTACTCATGTTTGAGCTCGTTAATATGAAGTAAAGAAAAGTTGGAAATCTGATGCACTATGAAGCCATAGCACTAAAAGTGCTACTAGCATCTATTGTGGTCCCGAAAAGAAAGAATTGTCCATCGACCAAAACTGTACGCAAGGTTGTACCACAAATGTATGCATTTTATATACGTTTCTCATCTTCTGTGATAACAAGAATGGCAGTCACAGAGCTGCCTGGTAAGGCACATATGTAGAATATGAATGCCAGGTTTTAAACTCCTGGAGAAAAGTCCTGTGGGGCAGTCACTTCTTGAGAAATATACTTTATAGGGCTGGATCTTCAGAACAAAACCTTTAAGACTTTATCTGGAACTAGGACTTACTTGACCAGTAGTAAATGGCTCTGTTTGAGCTACTCAACTAAAATCACTTTACAACTTGGGGGGAGGGGGAGGGAAGGGAGGAAGAAAAAGAGTTCACTAGACTCAATGTATCTCACCAAAACAGTAATTTTGACTATAAAAGGATGCCAGTGACCAATCTCCAGCTATATGAGAAAGGCTGCTGGAAGCAGATTATTGTAGTAAACTGTTAGGTTGTATTGAAACACTGGAGCCTCCAAGCTGCCTTTAAAGAAGGAAATGATGAACTGCCTGTTAGAGGTAACTCTGTGTATTGCAGAAAGTTAGATCAGTAGCTTAGTAGCTTAGACTTGATGTGTATTAAATGGCTAAAGATAAATGAAATAATCTGCCCATCCATAGCTGTTTCTAAAAGGATACCATTAATAGAATGGAGACAGTAGCTGCAGACACTGTCCACAGCTAGGGATACTCTTTCCCACTTTCCAGTAATAGATTTGCTGCATAAGATCATGCTATATTCAGGCTATATCTCAGCCTGTTGTCTGAATCATGAGAGGTTACAATAAAGAGTAATTTGCAATTTTAAAACCAAGAAAACTTGCTCCAATACACTTATATGGCTAAGAGTAAATGCAGAGCATCAGGAACATGCAGACATCACATGGAAGGGGGATGGTATGGGCTACCTCAATTTGACTGCTCCCTTGAAAACATCTAATATGGAACTAGTATTTACAAAATACTGGATCACGGTTCTCTGAACATCGAACTGGTATGAGGTATGTCAGCATCCACTAATTAAATCACTCAGAAGATGAATACGAATTCAATTAACAGTGATTTTAGACAAGAGGGGTGTTTTCAAAGCAACAGACAACTCTGGGTGCCTGATTTTCAGAAAATGTGCTTATGAATTCTTCAGGAATACCGTGACCTCTTAAAGACTTCCCAAACAGACACAGAAAAATTTGAAAAACAAGCGTCTTCTAACATTTTTTACCAAAACTTTTAGGTAAGAAAACTACGAACTCTATGTTAGTGCTAATATTTACAAGCCTTTATGCTGTTTGTCAAAGTTATTTTACTGGAAAGAGACACATCACCATTCACTGATTTGTGCATGATGCTTTTAAATCCTTTGACATCTCCTTGTTTTGTTTCAAGGACAGCAATGAGTTGTTGTTTTGGTGTTTCAGTCTAGATATGGAACAAGATGGAAAAATCTTTATCTTTCTTTCCTTGCTACGAGGACTCCAGATTACCACTGTTCTCAAACGCATGTAAACAGAAATCATCTTGACTGTGGAAAAAGCACTGGTCTTTGTGTTTAAGAACCTCAGTTTAGAATAAATTTAACCAACATCAGCTCAACTGTTGTGAAATTCTTATAACTGATCTATTTCACTTGACGTATTCTTCCTCAGATCCCCTTTTGCTTTGAGCCTGTACACATTAAATGGCTGAAATACGATCTTGTGCAATGTTAGAGAAAATGTGCAATTTCATTCCTGTGGCAGAAAACTTGAGTAACAAATGAAAAAACCAATATGCCACTGTACAGAATGTTCTTTAGTCATGCAAGGATATTGCAGCTACATTCATTGCTCTAAATAATGAGTTTCCTGTAGGTATTCTTTTTTCCTGGATAGAGCCAAACCAAAATGAAATGAAACTAATTTTAAGTATTAGCTTTAAGCATTTCAAAATGTGACATTTATTGTTTTAATCTTTTGTCTGACTCAAGCCCAAAACATTCAATGGATTTTTTTAAAGACATTATTATTATACCATATTAATTAAAAGTATAGTACAGGTATTAGTAGATTGTGTTCCTTAAGGAGTACTCTTAATTGTATTCCTGCTATTCCACTATCAGTGGATACTGGAATAATGAGCAGCTTAAATAAGCTAGCTACTGCTTGGTTAGTAAATCTCTATAATGTTACACTGTTTTCCATGGGATTTATGTTTATACAAAGATAGGAGGCATAAGTAAAGAACTAATCTTACATATTTCTTTCCTCTCTTTTAATTGCTGCTGTCTTACTAAATCCTTTAAGCTTTGCCTACAGTTGAACAGGGAGTCTGTGGAAATTTAACATGTGCTTAAAAAGTTTCTGAAATTCTGGCATGACTAGTTGCTTTTTAGAATACATTCTTTCAGAATTTCTCCACTGGACAGGATAATGTGCTGAGAAATTTGGGTTTGCAACAAACATCTGTTTGATAACATTGCCCTCTGTTTTCTTGGAGAGTATTTCTGACTGCTCTCATTCAGTCCTAATAAAATTTTATATTGGTTTGTTAATCACACTTTTACAAATGGTGCCTAAAGATCTTTGTTGCTGCCTGAAACTTCTAGTGCACACACAGAGTCTCAGAAACTTAGTTCACAAAAACTTCGACAAGAAATATGATAACAATAATAAGTATACAAAAGCTAGACTGATTAGCAATAATGATTTCCAGACATGGAGATATTACCTACTAGCACTATCACCTCATGTTCTACAGTCACAGAGCAGCACAGAAATACTCAGCATCTGAGCTCCAACTAGCTCCCTTAACACTGAAAGACCTTATTTCCTTCACCAGCTGTGCCCTGAACAGAGAAGTCTGAGGTTGCTTGAATTCCTTCGTTGCCTTATGCATAAATCAAACTCACAGCACTGCATCCTGCCTATAAATACCATACTGATTGAGCCAGAGTGCTATCATTTTATTGCCCAGTGTTTTCCTAAAAGGGAGTAAATATTCTTTGCGGCAGGAATTGCCGCATTTTTTTTCATCCTAGACACAGGGCTACAGGATTAGCCCTTTCAGCTATGTCTATTTCTTCTCTTTGATAGCATTGTGTATCCCCATCCTGCCGCCTGGCTGTGCCCACTATTCACACAGTACTTTGCTGTACATGCTATCAGGCCATTTTAGAAAGGACACAGGTTGATGCGTCTGCTATTTTCCATAGTCACATTCCCACAAAGCAGCATATTGTCATACACTGCAAGGCCAGGCAGACATGATCTATGCTAAGGAATAGACCACAGTGAAGATTTCCCTTGCAGTGTATCTATGATCTTTTTTAAACCCTATCCCTGAGAATGGACTATCATCTGAAGGGCTTAGCTAGGAAGCAAGTCTGGTTTTGATCAGGCATGGATAAAGATCCCTATTTAAAAACCACTACAAACTACCTCTCTCCTTGATACAAGTACAGAACTGTTTTATACATCATGAAACAGCCCCAGTGACAGAAATGGGGTAATATATAATATAATGAATATATCACACTTAAACATGTACTGTGGCCTCCAGACACTCTCCTGTGGAAGGGCATTCCCTGCTAAAGCCACTGGTTGGCTTCAGAATGGAAGATGAAAATGTGTCTTCCTGCCTTTCTGGGCATGCCATGACAACTGACATTACAGCGTGCTGAAAGCAGATGTACCTCAGTCTCACCTCTGTGAACAGGCCTGTATCTCTTACATTCTAAGTCTAGACATCCTCCTAAGTCCTAGCAGTCATTCAGTTTCTTGAAGATATTAACAACGTCAGCAATTTCCCCTTCCCATTCTCTTGATTAAACAGAGGGAAGGAGGTAGAAAGAAGATGAGAGACATAAAACTCCAGATGTTGTCAACACCAATATCTGGTTGCTCCAGAGAATTTGAACACTGAAGCAATGATGAATTACAGTGGGGTCCCTATGGCAATCCAGATTGCAATTATTATACCATTGAGGAAGAATAAGGGCTAGCATTCATTAAAATGATTAGAAAATGAATTTATGACAATTTCCACTGGTCCTTTCAAAGAACATGAATACATCTGTAAGAAGTTAGGATGACACATCAGTGTAACTCATTCATTAGTAAAGTCTGGTATTACACATTAGTTGCAAAATTTGATGCAACTGTTACCAGGTTTTTTTAATTCTATAACTGTACTTGATCAGAACCATAACACAAATATCTCTAGATATTTGTATAGAGGAGTACTAGTTAGTCTGCAGACTATTATGGAGGTGATTTAGTTATCGATCCAAACTTACTTTGGAGTAGAAACTGAACCTCTTCTGTTTTAAAGCAAGTAGGTATTTAACCATTATGAGAGAGTTACAGTCACCCTGCCTTCTTTTAGGGTTATACAGCAATTAATTTTGCATTAACAAAAACCTATTAAAGGATCTCTCTGTGGTCTGAGTAAGTGTGGAGGGAGAAATAAAAATACCAGAAAAACAAACGCAGTAGTAACATACCAAACAGCGATGGAGTCAGTGCAGTCACTGCTGTCTTCCTGTGAGTGTGGAGTCACAGCTAGACAATTTTTAAAGGCAGACTGTCAGGACACAACCTAATAAATGGCACAGGTGAGAAGAAACACAAATTAGCAGAATTTATTCATTTTAACTTAGGCAATACGAAGAGTATCCATTAGCCATGCATAATAAAACATGAGTTTATGCTTTGCTAGTCTACTTAGCAATTGTTCTTACTGAATTGTGCTTCTCAGCTTTGCAGATATAGCACTATTAAATATACCTAATAAAAATCTTGCTAATGCAAGAAACCCAAGCTGTGTACTTACGTGTCTCTGTGCAAATGCACCAAATGCCGACCAAGACAGAAGGCCTGCTTTAGTTCATAGCACAGAGGCATTTGCATGCGTGAGATCCACAAGATGCTGTGAAGAGCATTCCATGTGCATCTCCACTGCCCTGTTTTGGCATCTTGTGAAGCCAAATGGAACAAAATGTTGAAGCCCAGATCCTGCAGGAGATTCCACAGCCCACCTTCAAGTGGTACTAATAAATGGGGAAGCTATAGCTTCCTTGGCCACTCTGTTAAGACCGTCCATGTAAGGTTCAACACAAACAAATATTTGCAGGATTGTGGTCTTATTTACTACATTAGAAATGAATGCTTCTTAAGTAACAAAGCCTGCATCTCAAAAATATGTATTTGATTTGTTTTCTATACAGTGAGGAAAAAGTTGAGAGAAACAGAAGTTATAAATCCTTAGCATACACTCAAGAATACCCATCATTATAAACTCAGTGTTGCATGAGCCATAGGCGAAAAGATGAGAAAATACAGTATTAATTTAAAACAGTAATATTTCATATAACAGCAAAGTTCATCCATAATTTCATGACAAAGTTGCAAGTTTTTTTACGGCACTAGATTAGCATAACTGAACAGATTTATGTACATTGCTGAGAGCCAACACAAAAACATTTGGAAGATATTCCGTGAAAATGAAGAAAACAATCTGAATGTTTCCCTGTGAACCTTTAGTAATAGCTACAAATATTTGTGTTAACATGTTATTAATTTGGTATTTTTTCTACTGGTTATTAATTATCATCTCAGGAGATGTGCTGGAAGGAAGGGTGAAAAAGTAAACCAAGTCACTGATGGATTGCTGTTTGAGGCAAGGATCCAGCTCTGACCAGGTGTGCTCTGCTCTACAGCAATACTTGCTGCTGCTCTTCTGCAGCAGCAGTAAAGACAGCAGTCATGAGCTCAATAGCCCCTTCCTTACTGTAGTAATTGTATAGGAGGAATCTGTTTCCTCTCCAAGTCATGATCTGCTCTACAGTTTTTAGACATTTGGACTCAGTTTACCCAAAGGTGTTCAGAAGATGAAATGCCACTCCTTTCCGAAGGAGTCGGAGACTCCTAAGTGACCTTCTGAAATTAGGTTTCTGTCCTCTCTCATGAGTCTTATCAAACCCCGTGCCCGAATCTTGTTCTGGAAGTTGCTGAAAATTGCAAAATCTCATGGGATTTCCAGCTTGGGAGGAAGAAGGAAATCCACATCTTCAGCATTCCTTTCCTGTTCTTATGTCTTCTTCATGTGTTAGCTGTCAGGCCTGCAGTGTCACACTAGTCCTCTCTCCCACCTTTCAGGAAGCAAATGCCATTGGCTTGCACAACAGAAACACCTCCAGAAAATACACCATAAGCATACAGAGTGAAAATGTTAAGCCAGTAGTAAGGGTTTGATGATAAACAGGTGGCATCTCCAATCTGACAGCCCATCTGGGATCAGACCCTGTGTACCTTCAGTTTTGCATCTCTATTCCCAAATTTTTAGAAGATGGAAGGCAGTTAGTAACATGATGGTCTTCATAAAGAAAAACATTGATCTCATTAGCCCCGGAGCACATTTTAGGATGAGCACAAGTGGCAAAGCCACTGAAAGAATATGACATGTCAGCTCCAAATACCAACAAACTACTGCTTGTGACAAAGCAAGGTGGTCCTTGGTCTACAGGAGTAAAACCTAGTGCTTTCAAAATCCATTTTGAATAGGAAAAAAAACCCAAACTCATCAACATTATGTATGAGAAGCACAGCAAGTACAGAGAGAGCAAACAGCAAATGAAGTAGTCCTGGACCAGCCCTGTGGATCTGAGCCATATGAAACCTTTGCCTTGTTCATGATCAGTGTTTACTAAGTTCTTATGCCCTGGCACCAGTAAGAAACTTCAGCACAAACTGACTGTACAGCCAGTAGGTTTTTTAATGATTCATACATTATCTGCTGCTTTGGAAAAGCCAGTTATTGTATTTAATTTGACAGCCCCATGCAGAGTGAATTCCATAGACACAAACCAAATGTCAGGCCTCGAGACTAACACACATTTCCTCAGATGCAAAAAAACCACTCACCCCAGTTGCTTTCATAGGAGGATGGAAAAAGCTAATTCCTCTAAATCATGTAAACCAGAGAGCGAAGGCTTAAAGCCTCAGCATTACTTTTAACAAGTAAAGCATCAACCACACTACTGCTTTCACATCTGCCTCCTAATTTTTTTATCCTTTGAATGATATGCAGTACACCAATTTAAAGATCTGCTCCAGAGCGCCTGCAGCTGGCACAGCATGGAAGGCAGGACTGGTAGGCGCTCATTTCTCCACAAGATTGCCACCTTACCTCCTGAATGGTTATTGTGCTCTTGTAAAGGAACTTGGATTATGAAAGATCTTTTCTGATCCAATTATTATTTAATTTTGCATTGAGAAAGACAGTGAGGGGAGAGCTTTTTCTTTTACTCATCTTGTACCTCATTCAGATCCGAGCTGGAAGAGAAACAGAGGAAGAACATCCAGTGAACTTCAAGCGCTTTCCAGCTCTGATTCACATCTGTTACTAATGTATCTTTACATGACCGGGTAGTTTACTAAACAAGGAAGTAAGAGTCGTCCACTGAATTCTGTCCCATCATTTCAGAACTTGATCTTTGGCTGCGACACTAGTCTCTTGGAGGGCCTGATGTAATTACACGGTTCGCTTTCCCCATTTGCAAATTGAACTAACAATGCTTTCCTTTGCCGTAAGCCATGCTGGTGCGCAGGGAGGAAGAGCGCTGTGTAAAAGGCTGGTGCTGCTGGAAAGCAGTTTGGTGAGGCATCAACCTTACTGTGGCTTTGCTGGTAGGCTTGTCAGGACAGGGAGATACTTGCTGGCTCCGCGGAGAGTTACACAGGGTGGTACTGCTGAGCACGAACGAAGCAAGTGAGAGGGAGGGAAAGTGAATGCTTGAGATGTGGAAAGTGGAGCAAACTTGGCTGGGCCGGCTAGCCAGGGCTCAGTCAAACTTGAAGCGTGGGAACAGCAGCCGTTGACCCACATAATTAAAGGCTGCGTTACCGTCAAACACGCCGAATTACAGGGCTGCGCTCTCTCCCCTCGGAGACCATGCCGGTCACCGGGTGACGCTGGCAAAGGTCCCCAGCGATGGGCCGGGCTCCACCTCGCCCGCCGCTCCCCGTCCCGCCCGGTCCGGCGCTGCGCGCCAGCACAGCACCGTGCTGAGCCCGGCGGCCCGCAGGGGGCGCCGCAGTGCCGCGCGGCGGCGGGGGGCGCTGCGGGAGCGGAGGGGCGGAGGGAGCCGGGCGGGCTCTGCGCATTGTGCGGCTGTGCCGCTGCCGGGAGCGCGTGTGTACCTGGGGACGGGCCGCGCCTCCATCGCCGAGCGCGGCGCCTCCGCGCTGCTGGCTGCGCGCAAGGAGGTGAGCGCGGTGCTGTGCGCGGGGGCGCGGGGGGGGGGGGGGGGGGGGGGGGGGGGGGGGGAGGCGAGGTGCTTGAGTGGGAAGATGCGGTGCGGAGGGCACGGTGTCCCGTGCGCTCGGGACCCGGCGTGCCGCGGAGCGATGGTGCCCGCAGCCGCGGGAGTTGCCCTGCGCCGGGCAGGCGGCACCTGCCGGGGAGCAAAGCCCGCCCGAAGTTACGGGGTGGGCGGTGATGAATGCATGTCCACATAGACTTCCTTGTGAAGCGTACCCACCGGAGAGGGGCGGGCAGGGTACTGGCAGGCGACCGGGAGCTGTCGTGGGAGGGAAACACTGGTGCTCCCTCCCATCCACCTACCCCGCTAGGTGATACAGCTGCAGCTCCGGACGCGCTCTGCTTTTCAACTGTTCGTGCAAAGTGAGCGCGGTCTGGCACTTACTCTTAGGCAAAATCAGGACCATGAAGACATCAGAGGTGAATTGGGACCTTTCTGTATGTAAGATGTCTTTACTCTTGGCTACTTAAAATAAACTTGCAAAAAGAAAAAGCCTTAAGCTTATATCTCAAGAAACGCTTGAAATGCATTTTGCTGTAGAGTGGGTAATATTAACATAGAGAGCTTCCTACGTCACTGTTAGAATTTACAGCTGAAGTGGACAACAGCACAACAGCAGACCTTCATAGCAGGTTGCATTCACAAGTAGAGTTCTACCTTGTTTTAAAGGGAGAGTAAATTTGTGATGTTTTAGTCAGGGCTGAAGGATCAGCACCATCATCACAGCTGTAATCTTTTCACCCAAGATCTTAAAGCATTCTACAGTGACAGGTACTGTTATATATTTTTACTGTCCAGGTTTGAGAAATCTAGGATACGAAGTGTCAGATGACTTGCTGAAGGTCATGCAGCAAAGCTGTGAATATAGATAATTCCCACGTCGTCTGTTAAAAGTGTATTACCAGAAATTCCGGCATCCTTTTTCTAACCCCACGCTTTGCCAAATGTTTGTGTATGAGCTGAGGCAGCTTAAACAAGGAGCACTAAAGAACGTCTGGGTACAGATTTGTTTAGCAGAATGAGCAAGGTATAAGTGCTTAGAGGTTTTTCTGCAACTGCAGCTGAGTAACTGAAACCTTTCTGGAACTGGAAGGCTTGAGGAAGGATCAGCTGTCTGCAGGCACTATTAGTGAGTGCTCATGGCTTTTAAAGTCATTCCACAAAAGCTAATTCATTGGATTTGAGGCAAATACAGTAAATATCAGCAATTGCTGCTGAAAGAGAAAGAACAAGTAAAGAACCTTGTGAGGCACGTACTTTAGATTGTTAAGTACCTTTTTCAGAATTACAGTGCCAGTGGGAAACAAACAGTGAGCACTTGAAAGCTGAAGGTGGGTTTTGCATGAACAGTGCCAAATGTGTCAGTGGTGTTACAGCAACATTTAAAGCGGGAATGCAGCATCACTTATCGTGACTGTTTAAAAAGGGTGTGTGTGTGAGGGAGAGCCTGGCTCCTTGCAGCTACATCCTCGTGGTGTTCTTCTTCAGGCTCTGCATTGACGTCACAATGACATGGTGAAGCTGAAGACAGGAGCTGGGAACAGTTCTTCTGCTTCATTTTTGATAATCGAGTGAATTTGTCGCCGTTCCTTCGAGCATGGCTAAGAGCGCCGAAGTGAAGCTGGCGATCTTTGGTCGAGCTGGCGTGGGCAAGTCAGGTATGTTTGTTGTCCGATTTTTTCCTTCTGCTTGTCATCAGGTAACTTTTTGCTCCCTCTGTGCAGGCAAACTCTTGGTACAAAAGGACAGCTGTGATATTATTCTTGTCAAGGGGATCAGGATCAGGCCAGGAATTCTCCCATCCTTGCTTTCCACAATGTTTTCTCCTGGTTCTTTAGAATAAAAGTACTTTTATTGCTGTAAAAAAATGAAAACAACAAACTTCCCACCCTAACTCAATCCCACTTCTCGTGAAGTGGATGGCAAGATTCCTCTTTTCTGTTGGAACAGAATTAGTAATATTTGTCTCTTCATAGCTTGTGCTAGATGAAACCTAGCCCCTTAGACCAAATCCTCTGTTAATATTGGATAGCTTCTGTAATAGTTGTAATTCTGGTTGATTTCAGTGGGAAATTTTAGACTCAGCAACTCAAAGAATTTTTATTCTCAGTGCTTTCTTGGATTTACATTTTTTACCAGGATACCAAGGAAATATGATGTGTAAAGTTTGCATTTGGAGAGATCTTTTGAGAAATAAACATAGTCTGGTGAATTCATATGGTAGAAACACAAGGGGGAGGCATAAATGTTAAAAATCCATTTCTACAGACTGCTTTTCCTTTGGTGACATGAGGAACATAATATGAGGGTTGCAAGCTCTCCCGTGTGGTTCAGTGCTGTTGCATTAACTTGACAGCTCCAGAGCCTCTCTACATGTCCTTACACCACAAGGATGAGGAAATAAGGACACTGAGTCTAACCATGCTCCTGTGCCAGTTTTGGAATTGTATGATACTCTTTGTTTTAGAGAAATCTGCTCAAGAGAAGCCAGGAGGTAGGATGTACTGGTAAGAGCATTGGGCTAGGCTCTCAGATGCTGTCAACCAGCTCTGATTCCCAGAAGTAACTTCTGTATTAGAAGTGCCAAGGTTATGGCTCATAAACATGTTATAGTTTCATTAACTTCAGAATGGGCTGTTTATAAAAGCACATTTACCCAGAAGGTATTTTACCAGAGCACTACCAGTGAAGTAGCTCTGTTAGCCTTCAGGACAAAAGGTGTATGTGAGGCAGAGGTTCCTGGAGATTATGGCACTTACACAAAGACAGTGCAGATGAAATTCTACTTTTTTGAATAAAATACCTGAGGGAATGCTGATAACATACAGGGATAAGTTTAAACTGTTCCTTCTCCCCTGCTTTGCTCACCCCACCCCTATTTTGTATTTGTATTTCATTGTCCTATCCAAGTTTTGTCAGTAATTTCAGTAGTTCTCCTTTTGGTTTGTCTTACATTCAGTTGACAGTTTCTGTTATTGTCCAGTCTTTTGGCGGGATTCACAATTATGCAAGAGGATGTTGAACTATTCACAGGAGAACTGAAACACCAAAAGACTTCCCTCAACCTGATATTCCTCACAATTTGAGACCTTTTATTTAAAAAATACAAAACCTACCAGTTAAGTGCTCAGTTAAAATGCCTCACCAGCATAGGATTAACAAAGAGCCTTTTTTATCTGTAGTATTGTTTTTGTAGATTTCACTATACTAGGATTTTATAGTAACAATGTTTTCCTGTAGTCCTAGAACTTGGTGGGAGATAATTTTTAATGAAAAGCCAGTAAAAGCATCCTTAGTCCTTCAGAATCCTCCTCCTTCTCCCTCTTCTCCTTTTTCCTCCGTGAGATGCAAGGAAATATTACATAAAATATGACTAAGGTCCTGTCTTTTTGACTGTGACCACACGTGAATCTGTGAGGAAATGAAAGTGTAAGTAAGTGGGCAGCACGAAAAGGTGAATTTAAGGGGGTAGAGAGACTACAGAGCGCTATCAGCTACCTTGGCAGAGCAGCAACTGTGCTTCCCAGAATCACCAGCTTGCTTATGAATACCCCCTGTTGTACATTCCCATAAAAGGATCCAGTTTCAACAGCTTGGCCAGCTCCAGGGAAATAAGTGTGTGTGTCTGAAGATACCTATCTGCTGTAGCCAACAGCAGCAACAGCAGGAGCTGTGGAAGTGCTGTTACACCTTTGCTAAAAGCAGAGCTGGACACAAGTCTCCAGATAGCTGGGTTTGCCAAACAACTACCCTGATAGACTAGTGCTGATAGTGTCTTTTTGCAGTGTGGCTGTGTAATTCTCTACCCCTGTGACTAGTCTGTAGGACTTTATTAAGAGAGGATGCTGTGGCCATGGGTTACTAGAGTAGGCTTGGCCAGACAGCTGAAAGATAAGCTAGGCTTGAGAAGCAAGAATGCAGGGCAGAATGCTGGAGCACACTAGATCTGTGCAATAAAAAGGAGATAAAAAAGGGGGATAAATAAGGCCACTGGAATTGCCAGAAAGTCATACCAAAATATGGCCACTGGCTTGCTTTCTTGGCTCATCTTTATTTGCTGAGGAAGAGCCAGGCATAGGTTCTTAGTCTGTAAGTGGCTCCACCAGCTGACAGCATCTATGAAGTTACAGACACGTACTGTAATGTCCTGGAGAGGCTCCTCTCCCAGTTCCTGTCTGAGGCTTTGCATCAGTGAGTCAAAGCAGCTATGAAGGAAGAAGTGTTTTGCTTCAGGAGAATTAAAGCTGCTCCTCAGGCTCTATGAAAATCAATAGAACTGTTACCATTCCTGAGGGCTGAGGAACATCCTACTCTCACTGTTAATGCTAGACATCTGTTTACTGGCATGCAAGATTCCTTGTTCTACTAAGTAGTTCCTTCTGACTAATCCAAGACTCTCCCAAACATGAGGTGGGAAGCCAGAACACTGTTCACAAGTCAGAATAGTATTAGCATCTCATAAAAGAATTAAAGCCAGGGAAAACAAAACCTGTCTCCACTTTTTTCTGCTTATCAAGTTTTCATGGTTCAAAGGTTTAAAAACCAGACAGGGGAATAGCAAGTCTGAGTGTCAGCTTTTTATTGTCCTTCCTTACCTTGTCTCCTCCTGCCTGCTGCATAAGGCCAGCAGAATTGTTAATCAACTCACTTGTTCTGTGTTGGTTTTTACTTAATGTAGACCTAAACCTTTCAAATAGAAAAGAAGGAGCAAGCCAATTCAGAAAGGGATGCATGAGAGTGCTCTAGTAAGACGCTTAGTTCAGAACTACACTAAACCATGGGCCAGCTCGTCTGGGCAAGCTCAGTTGGTACAAGCAGCCCAACCTGCTCTTGTACAGTGAATTGGATGCTCCTCCATTTGTCCAGATCTTATTGTATAGAAGTTGCATAAACATTGCTTTAAACTCGCTGGAAACAAGAATCAGATGAGGAGCTCTGCTTGAGCCAAGGAGCATTTTGCTGCTGCTTCGCTTGGGAAGAAGAGGAGACACTCTGTGGGTGGGAAAAGACATTGCTAAGCCCTGCTATAGATAATAGGGCTGCACCTCCTAATTTGGGTTAGAGTCAAGCAGCACTGAGGGGGAGAGTGAGCTTTTAAAGTCTTTATGTCCAAAAGGAGCTTGGAGGGAGTGGAGAATTAAAGTTGAAGTGCATTACTTAAATGTTGCTGTTTAAATTGTTCTTCTGCTGAATCCTACAGCTTCATTCCTATGGTAACAAAAATTAGAATTTCCTAAATAGCTCCTTTTAAAAATACAGTAGTAACAATTAATAATGACTTAAAGACTGTGTTCTTCCATGTCATCACAAGGTACAGTACGTGCCCAGAAAGCTAAAGAGGAGTGAAAATGCATGAACCAGGAGGAAAAAAGGGCATGTACTGGATAACACTGCATGGCTGATGCTTCTCCAGCTCATAATTCAGTTGACTATGAATGCTCAAAATACCTCTGCTTAGGAGCCTTTCTATTTTGGCCAGAAAAGAGAGAATGTCCAGCTGCAGCATGTGCTGTCCAACTTGCCTTTTTGCAGTATGTGTGCCAAGTTGAATACTCCCAAGTTTCTGCACTAGCGTTTATAGTGTGCCCAGCCATGGGCAAATGCAGTTCTCATCTATTTGGATGGGCCATGCAGCTGCAGCTTTGGTATGTGACGTGGATGTGTGTGTGGCTTCTAATGGTGTTGGCAAAAGTGAAAAAGCTTCCACAGGCTCGCCTCCAGTAAATATGTGTCTGCTTCTAGGCAGCTATGCAAATCATTTTCTTATGCAATCAGGTACATGGAACACAGGGCTGTTGTCACCTTTGGATCCAAACAATATCTGAGATGCTTGCATTTGAGCAAGAGAGTGATTGATAAATTAGCATCAGTATATATCATCCTGCAAAGAGCCTGTCCCATCTCAGGAATGAAGATCTCACCAACTTCAGTCACGTTAGTGTCACAGTTGGGAAAGTTCTGAGTAAATGTAGATTTGTATCTGTTGGCTTATGCTATTTTCCCTGTCTAACCGAGGATGGGAGAACAAACCTGGGAGAAATATATCTAGATATTAAAGCTCCTACAGAACAAATTCAAGCAACAGCCAAACCACAGATGCCTACAACTAATCTGTTTGTTTTTCTTTATTTGGGGATGTATTCAAAATACACTACCAGGGATCACTCCCAATTGCAATTGGGCATGTGGGGAAGAGAAATGAATTCAGCATCACCCCTCTTCAAAAACAAACTTATGGGCTGCTGGGAGGGAAACTCATTTCAAAGTGATTTTCTGCTGCACAAATCCCTGCTTATGTTTTCTCCTGCTAGTTTAATTTCAGGAACTTTTGGGGAGGAAATATGAGTTATTAAGGAGCGATTAGTTGCCAAGCGTACAGCTCTGCAAGTAAGGCAGGAACAGCTACCGCAAAAACTTCAAAGTCTATGCTGTACCAACTGATGTATCTAGTGAGGATTACTGTAATAAGGTGCCTCTGAAATCCAAAACTGGGGCGGAAAGAGACTGGATTTTCAGGTGGCATTTGTTGTTTCTTTGGGAGGTTTTTTTAACCAGGTATGGTTTTGTTTTGTTTTGGTTTGTTTGTTTTTTTTTTTTTGTTTTTTTGTTGTTGCTGTTGGTTTGGGGTGTTTTTTAATGTTTTGGTTGATTTCTTTTTTACACTAGTAAAGCAATTGCTTTTTTCCCCTTTGTTCTTAAGAATCGCAGTGACAACCAGATGCTTAAGTGATTATGTAGTGATCAAATTCAGCACCCACTATGTTGTCCCCTAATATTTCAGTGGTAAAATACTCATTAAACAATCTTACTTTTTTGCGTCATCTGGCTTTCCACTTTTAAATCAGTTACAGGTTCACTGAAGGTACTCTGCATGTATATGTGCACATGCAGAGTAGAAATGTAACATGCTAGCAGAAATATAACAGTAATTAGGTCAGTCTAGGTGAGGTTTTGTGATGATTTCTTCCCCAGCAAACATGCAAATATGTCCCCCTGGAGCAGGGAAAATTTCAAGGAACCTGCTGCACTAATATGACCTTTCTACGTTCCTGTCCAGTGGATGACACTGATGCCTATACAGATGATGAGTCCTGGGTTCATGGATCAGTGAAATCAGTCAGTTACCCATGAACATGCAGTCCAAGAGTCCTTGCCAGCATGGCAAGGAGAGGGGCTACTGTTGTAGTGGCCTCAATATGGGCAGTTTTGGTGCCAGGAAGCGTATACATTAGCCAAGCCCAGGGCTCTTCTGGGATCAGCAGTACTTGAAGGCACCTTCTGCATGCTGCTTGGGAAAGTCCTACCAGCCTTACCACACAGGTACAAGCTTTTAGTCAGCAGCTGCGTGACAACCAGCCTTTCTTGGACTGTCTTAAAGCTGCATTTATCAATTCTTGTTATGCTAATACTGAAGAGAAGGTACACCAAGAACTTGGGCTGGACACACAAACACTTGTTGAGTGACAAGATGATCCTCTTGTATCTGTTACCTCCTTCCTTTCTTCTGCTTGTTCCATGGTTCACTATAGCCTTGACCTTGGTGTAGAAAGTATTCATATTCATTTGATCTTCCTTCTAGCTAACCATGAAATAATAAAATGCAGAATTTCTCTAACCAAATGCCAACATTGTTCATTCAAGCATAGCTGCCTTCCCTGTTCCATCTCATTTAACTAGATCTAACATCGGCTTTACCTGCATCCCCTCTGAGCAGCTGGTGGCAGCTGTTAGAGCTAAGACTAGTCCTTCTGTTCTTTGTTTCTGTTTAGGCTGGGCTAAATATAGCCTGCTGCTTGATTACTGGGGAAAGGAATGCCAGGATTCAAGATTTATGTGTGCAGCACAGATTTTTCTCTAGGCCTGTACCCAGCCACCCCTGCAGCTCTTGCCTTGATAAGATAGCCATCCTGCCCACTTCTGTCTTCTGTAGTCATTGCCAAAGACAATCAAACAGCTTCATGATGGAGTCCCAGGAATCCTTCACCAGTTTACTGCAAAGCTTTGCAGTGTTTTGGTCTGTCTACTGTTTCCCACTGGGTCATTGACGGCACTGGTATTTCTCAGGCTGCTGGCCTTAATGAGTCCTTTCAGAAATGCTAAGATTTTTATTCTTCCACAAACTTACTCTTTACCTTCCTGGTATCTGGAGTCCCTGTCTACCACTTGCCTTGCATATACTTGTTTGCTTCATTTCTTTTGTGGCGGTCACCCTTCCCTTTTCGCTTGATAGTTTAGTTGTATTCCCTGAAGTCTGTGTATGGTGGAAGCTCTTCCGATTTGTACTTTACATGAAGACTTTGTGTTTACAGTTGCCTTCTCAGCCTCTTCTCTTAGTGCTTCCTCATATCTCTGTGCCTTATCTCCAGCTCCTTTGTTACTATTTGCCTATGCTGGCAGTGCATCATTAAAGTCTCAGTGCACGAGATCCAGATGAGCTGACCTGACGGCAGTGATGTGATAAAGAACAGCCAGTCTGAAGTAGTTTCTACTGTTCTGGAAACCATTCCCTGGCTTGAACTTTGAGGATGCTCCAAACTTTGACTGTTCTAGACAGGTTAAAAAGGGAAGCAGTGTTTATCTTTACATAGCTAGTCCTGGTCACAGAAGTAAATTCATCTATTTTGGCTTTGTAGCAGAGCAGGAGAAACAAGCTGTAACTGTATTTCCCAAGCAGACTTTCTTTTTCTGCATTTATCTTTGTGCCATCTGTATGCCTTTTACATTTACAGCACCCAAAAATTAGTATGTTAGGTATATGAAAAGCTAATACCATCTTAAAGTAGGAGGATCAACGAAATGCTTTAGGCTTCAGCTGAGCTGTGGTTGCAGAGCTGTCATTAGCTGCTGTTGACTCAAGGTGTTTGCACCCGCTCACCACATGCCTGGCAGGCACTTCCAACACTGTGGTGAGAAGGAGGGTGGAAGAGTTGCTGTAAGATCGCTGTGGGTAAGGGAACTTCGTCATCCACATCCACTTGCTGCTTTTCTTCCAAGTCTGTGTTTGCACAGCATTACTAAGACTCTTTTATTATACCTGCTTCTGCAGAGGCAGAGTTACAACTCTGGGAGAAGGCACCACTTGGCTTTCCTTCCTTTTCCACACACAGTTCACAGGGCTCTGCCGTGAGTGCTCCCTGTTGCTACTCTACTGGTTATGGGACTCCCACCTCATCAGGTCTCAACCTGGCCTGCTGTTTCAACTAACATTTCTTTCCATTTGCCTCCATTAAACCAACTCCCCCCCTGACTTTCTGCTGATTCCTACCTCTTCCCAGAGTCAGCAAAATAACTGAGAAGGGAGGTGCATCTATTTCTATTGCCCTTTCATAATTCTGAATGAGAGAAGTACTTCTTATGCTTGTTTCCCACCAGGTAGAACATTCACACTGCTGGAGTTAGTCTCCAGCTGTTAGTTTCTAAAGTGTTTGCCATGTAGGTGTTGGGAAATGCCAAAAATTATGGTAGTAACGCTGTAGATAACTCATATTCTATGCATACAGTACAAAAAGATGAATGGCAAGAGAAGCATGAAGCCCTGGGGAAGGAAGTAGTGGATATATTAAACATATGTGCAGCTTTAAAATGCCATAGAAATTGGCTGGAGTCTCTGGCTGCTTTTCCAGAAATGTTACACAGTAGTTTGCACACAGAAAAATGAGAGAATATGTTGAAAACATCATGCCTGGTTTTGGAAGCACATGAAACTCCTGATGTACGCAGGTTGTTTTGCTGCTGCCACTCAGGTGTTAGCAGAAAGGAAACTGCAGACAAGCAAGAGCAGAGGCCTGGGGCAGCAATGCATTACCATATGGGAAGTGTTTAGATAAGTGGCTTGAAAAGTTTTCAAGCTGGAAGGATGCAATTGGAAAGTACACAGGATATACTCTCCCAGGGAGGGAATTTGTTTAACACTTGAACAGCGCATTGGTTTCCCAAAGGGCTGTGGGAACAAGGGCCACCACCATGACCCTCCTCCAAGGCAAGCTGCTATGACTATCCTCAAGTGGGCAGTATAGAAAATGAGGCAAAGGAAGGAAGAGCCAGATAATCTCAGGTCACCAAGGGAATTGTGACTCAGGCATTGCCAAAGCTTCTTTCCATGATTTCTCTTCGGGGCCAGGGCTGCTGAGATCCAGCCTGCAATAGCTTCCAGGCTGGCATTAGTCACCCAGCATCTGAGCCCCAACCCCTATAGGCCCTGTAGGATCTTTATGACCCTTTATGGCTCATCTGCTGCCATTAATAATTAACAGCCTAATAAGGTATGGAAATAAAATTTACTTCCATTGAAGACATATTTGGCAATCCAAAACTTAACTTTATTTTGACCCACAGGTCCACAAGCATAAAAGGAACATGTCTTTACCTTCTTTCTCCCCTTCATGCAGCTGTATTTTCCATCTAACTCTCAGTATATCTACAATATAATCTATCATAGAATTGCACAACCCTCCTCTACCAGGCTGCTTTTGACAGTGGCTTATCTCTGTGCCTGCTACAGAAAGCAAAAGTCCCACTCCCTGCAATGGTGGAAGCCCCTTAAACAGAGCTGCCACCATAATCTGTTCCTGAGTGACCCAGCAATTGACCTGTGCCCTTGAGGGGCTTTACAAGTGAGAACTTCAAGTCTGACATTTGGAGCAGGAAACTGCAAGAAAGAATATAGAAGGCAAAAATCAGAGTGGGCTATTTATGCCTTCACTGAAATAGGGCTGCAGAATAAATAGAAATATACGGGAGAGTCACCACAGAAGAATGCGGTATTAGACCCATGGGGAGCAGAAAATCACAAACAAAACCCCCCCCTCCCCCCCCCCCACTGCAAAACTTGGGGCATGGGAGTATGAATGCTAAAACAAACTCTTTATATCAGCCAGCCTTGGTGGCAGAATCTGAGACACCAACTGCTATTGCTTAACCCAACTGGGTTCTTGTGGTTACATATGTTGGAGCTGGTTCTGCTTCAGGCTGAATTCCAACATCAGTATAATAGTGATCTGCATCATGAGTTTGTCCCACAAGTCCATGTCTGTTAGGTCTATTGCCAGGCAAAGTTTAAGAAGTCTATATCTAATTAAGAAAACTTGACCTTTATCCACAAGAAGCATGGTAGGTCACAGGATTATCAAAGAGGAATAGAAAGGAATATCAGTGTCATTTATTTATTTAGAAGGGTGTCCTTCAGTGATATGTGGTCTTATACCCTTTCTGGCAGTGGGTGCCTGAGGTGCCTGCTTACCCCAGCTGAGGATCTGGCCAAACAAGCTTCTTACAGAGCTGGGTGTGTGAAGTGGGCTGCCTACCTCCCACTGCCCTTCTGTGCGCACACAGTCACCTTTCCCCTTGCTACAAGGGAGAGGCTGAGAAATTTCCCTTGTTTCCTGACAGCAGTCAACAAATTCATTAAATCAGGAGGATCAAGAGCTCTTGTAATTCATATCCTAACAAGGGCAACTGCAGATGTGGCCCTTATATCCACTCCTATTTATGTTTACCTAGGTGATCAAATGACAAGAATAGGGAGCACAGCAAATTTCCCATTAAAATGCACAGTCCTGAAAGAACACCTGCCTCTGAAGTGCTGCAGGCAGAAAGGCTGAAGGGAACAAGAGGCAACTTTAATCCAGAACACTACATTTTAATTTTGAAATTTTCCTATACTGTGTCCTGTTGATGATTGTGACTAAAGAAGTAGGCCTAGGCAAAAGGATATGAACAATCCAACCAGAGCTAGTGAACACAGGTTGGCCATGGGTGGAAGACAATCCAAACTGAGTGTGAAGAAACCCATGCCTTTGAAATCTGATAAGTGAAAAATGTAAATCAAAATTCTTCCCATTCTCCATGGAGGAGGGATGCATTAATGAGCTATACTGGTAAGATATGAAGAGTGATGCAAAATTACATGACACAAAACCAATCCAGACTCATTAGTTTGCATGAAAGAGGCGCCTCAGCTTTGACTCAGCACCACTGTGGTGCAAACCAGTAGAAATTCACATAATGCTCAGTGAATCTTGGGAGCAGTTTGGGAATCTGCACTTTAACTTTAATTTGTGTAGTTTGGACAGGTCTTATGTATGGCTGTGAAGATGTCTCAAGCTCCAAGGAAAAAATCATGCAGTCTTTTCTGCTTGAACAGGCAAACACATTGGAATCTAAAGTAAGAAAGGAGCTTTGCCTGTTCTGTTTTCCTGGTCCCTCACTACAGAATGAACCACCAAATTATATAGGAATTGCATTCTCCTACTTTATTTTCATGATGAAACCTCAGTAAAGTTATCTATTCATTATTAAAATACCTCAAAGCTTGATTGTGCACTGTCATTTTCTGTTCATTCCCATTAATACTGTTGCTTCTTGTGAAGGCTGAATTGCTTTTGTGCTTTATAGTGGATGGAAAAAAGTTTAGTTTCAAGCGTGGGCAGATTGACATCATGTGTTAAAAGCACTAAATCGCTGTGCAATTCCAGGACTTCTCTGTTCCTTTTAATAGATGACTCTTAAGAAGTCAGGGCTCTACACACCTGTGACATTCTAAAGGCATATTTCATATGACATTTCAGACCACACTGAGCCTGCAGATTGCAAAAATGCTCTTAGAGCTGAAACTGTTTTGCTCAGGAAAAGGTTTCCAAGGTAATCACAAACATAGGATGCTCAGTGTGCCTCCCAGAGTACTAAACCAGTGAATAGTTTTGCACATGGGTCTCTTGTAAGGCATAATCCAGTTGCACCTCTTCAGTTTCTGAAGAGGCGTAGGCACTTAACATCTTAATGGTGTTGCTTTTGCATTGGGAGAACAAAATGAATTTTTATTTACTTTTTTTTGTGGTCTGAATATTGACCTCTGGAGAAGCTTGCCTGCCTGAAGCTTAGAGCACAGAGTGACATTCTCTGATTCCCTGCTGGATTGCAGGCTTTCTGAGGAGAAGGCCAGTGGCCCAGTAAAGTGAGAAAAAAAAAATCAGAGTTTGATTCCTGTAAGCAAAGTTCTTGGACTGCTGGCTTTCAGCTATTCTAAAAGGGAAAAAAAAAACCAAACAAACAAAAAACCAAAACCAAACAAACAAAAAAACCAACAAAAAAAAACCAACCTCAAACCAAACCCAAAAACCAACCAACCAAAAAACCACTCTCCCCCCTTACCAGCCAGGTTGGAACTAGGTGATCTTCAAGGTTCCTTCCAGCCCAAACCATTCTACGATTCTGAGTGTTGTTTACTGCCTTACTACAGTAGGACTGAAGTCATCTGTATCTCCAGAAGCCAAGTCAAAGCAGTTCCCTCAACTCATGAATTTGGAAAGAGAACACTGTTGCCTAAATATCATCACACAGGTAGTGTATTTGCTACCATCCGTCAACAGTAAATGATTAAAATACTAAATCATGGAGAAACTGAATAGCGGCATCATGAAATGTATGTGTGGACTATCTCTACTTTTGGGGAGTCAGTGCAGGGCTCTTTAGCAATAGTCTCAGCAATGCAGAACTTGTCCAACTTTAGGTAACTCATGAACCACCTAGGATTTTATTCCTCAGTAGATAATTTCCCCAGCGACAAGCATTTTATGACCTTCGTTGCAAGGGAGTCAGAGTAGTAGATGACTGCAGTGACCCCTTCTGACTTGAAAAATGTGATCTTGTTGACCGTGAGTACATTAAATTAAGAATTTTTCCCTGGTGCTTAGCTGCCTCCTCTCCCTTAAGCTAAATCACGTACATAGTCATGATCCTCTCCTCTCTGCTGCTTGAGCTTTCCTTATTCTCAGTAGAGATTGCATTCTATATGTCTGATTATTCGTACATGCTGTTTAACCATATGGGGCCTCATCTTCATTTCATAAAACAAATGATTTCTGTAATACAGTTAGGAAATATCTTTATAGTATTTAAGGAAAAAAAAAGTGACTTTCTGTTAAATAAAATAAATACACATAGCTTTATGGAACTAGGTTGAAAGCATTAACTGAGTCAATGTTTCAACTGCGCTACAGGGGTGTTAATGAAAACTTACAGATTTTATGCATTTAAACTCATAAAAATGAACAACAACTTGTACAGCAGTGGCTTATTTGCAAGAATAGGTATTAATAGGAGCATGTGGAATAGCAAAATACAGATGCAATTTCTCTGTAAATTCACAGAAGATCAGAGCAAAAATACAGAGCTCTCTTCTGACTCTTGCTAACATGAATATTTATACCTCTGACCAGGGTGTAAGATTTGAAAACACGCTGGCAAAGAAACTAAAAGCTTGCGCAGAGGAGATCCTGCACATATCAGGGGAGGAAATCTAGAAGCAGAGTTTTAGGAAGAAAAATGTAAGTTAACACACTCTTGGAAGATGAAAAGCCAAAGTCCCAGAAAGGTGGGCTTTAGTTACAACTCTTCAAAGCTAGGTGGAAATTTCACTGAATTATTTGCAGGGGTGAAGAACATTAGTTATGGGAAGTTGAAGACATTAGTTAATTCAAGACTCCACAAAATGCTAGACAAATGACCTTGTACAGTGCCTTGAACAAATGCTGTGGCCCTCACAGATGGAAAGGGGCCGATATATAGGTAATATTTGATTTCAAACAATCTGAATTGAAGCTTGTGGGTGGTGCTCTTCTGCACTGTCTTCTCATCTTAGAGGTGATAATCTGCTAGGGAGGTCCCAGTTTAAAAGAGTTTCTCCATATTCAGAGATAGCTCTGGGAGATTTGAAAAGCAGAGGTTTCAAAACATCTACTTGTGGAGGGGTGCGAGGGTAGATTTTTGGGGATTGGTTTTTTTTTTATCTCTCAAGTAAGAGTATCTTAGCCACTCCAGAGACTTGAACAGAATTGATAAAGGAGAATCTGCAGTTATTTACAACAAGACTTCCCCCTCTTCTCCCTCCCAAAAATACTGGTTTGGTTCTCTTCTGAGCTGCCATCATTATTTAGTTGTCATAGCAATATTTCCACAATTAAGAAGTATTGACAGACATCCAGAGATCAATCCAAAGGAAACTTACGCATTTATTTCTCTGGGCTTTGGAGGAGGTCCATGGAGAGCAAAGTCATAGAATCATAGAATAGTTAGGGATGGAAAAGACCTTAAGATCCTTTAGTTCCAACCGCCCTGCCATGGGCCATGGACCATACCCACTGTCCATCTGTGGTGCTTCCCAGGGCTCTTCCAAGCAAGAGTCTGCAGTGTCCCCGCACTCAGTGCTAGCAGACTCTCTCAGAAAGCAGTGTAATGAATTGAAAGACAAAATACTGTTTAAAAGCATGCATTGTAAAGGCAAACCCATAGATCTTGCGAAAAATGTAGTGTGCTCTTTCCTCACCCATAGTGCTGTGTTGTTTTGCATTTAGAATTTGGAGCACTTCTTAGAAACTCTGTAAAAGCTCATAATCTGAACAAGTTATAGTTCAAACTTTTTTTTTCACCCCTGCCTTGCAACAGCAATCAGCTGCAGATAGTGCAGCACCAAGATAGATATCCTTGCAGTAGAACATATTTCTCATACTGAAGACAGGCACTGGGCAAAGACATGAAGTGATACCAAGATGATGGCTGTGCCAGGAGTCCAACCCATACCTCTCCAGTTCAATCTAGACCCTGACTTCTTGGACAAAGGTCTCTCTTGGGGCTGTGATTTCAACTGCCACTATTAGCATGTTAGATTTTTCACTTGCACAAATACAGATTTACCACAACCTACTGGCTTTATCTCCCAGATACAAGCACCCAGCAGAGAGCTTACCACAGGACAGCGAGGACATGCCTGCAGTTGCAGTGTTTTTCTGTTCAGCAGTGGTGTGATTCTTCTAGATGAGCCTGACTCAGACTACTCAGTGGTGAAATAAAAAAAGGTGGCTTGTTGAGAGCTTTGGCAATTAAAATAATGAGACAATGCTAGTTACTATCACACAAAGCTTCAGGGTCACAGGTTCAGCAAGGAGAACTACTTAGCTGTGCTGACTCAAAATGCCAAGTTGTGTAAGTGCAGTCAGTGCAGCTCCTGAATTTATTTCTCCAAGGATAAATGTCATCTGTTACACTGTTTTCAGTCTGACAGGTGTAGCTGGAAACAACACTGTTCAACATAGCCTTAAATAGTACTAGGATAGTATTCGGGCCAATCTTAAGTTTTAGGGCATTGCTTAGATCTAACTGTTCAGGCCGAATATTTCCATGCTGGGTATCTGCTCCAGACTGCCTGTTTTTTCCTGGAAGATGTCTGCAGAAGTAATACAGTTAGTTCTAAAAACAAGGTTAGGAAAAAGAATAGGTTGTGTCTGGGTTAAAAAATATTCCTGCAGCCACTTCACATAGGTATTCTAGTATCATCATTCCCCAGAGAAGGAACTCAAAATATGAGAGAGGCAGGTTATCCTGTCAGCAAGATTATGCTTTTGCTGTGTTTGTGGAAGTATACTTATGTTTGGTAGCAAGCCAGTACTCTGAAAGTCCTGAGTTCTGTTTCATGTGTTGAAGCTGGGAGTTAAATTTTCCTCACAAGTTCATCCTTATGGAAGACATTCCAGCTCTGGATACAGGACTGTCTTTTCAAGGAGACATGTAAGGAAAAAAGTGGGCATGCTGGCATTATTGCTTTGTCCTTTTTGCTGGCATAGTCATTCTGAAGAAGTAATGAAGTGTATGGGAGACAAAAGTCCCAAAAAATGAGAGGCAAACAGCAATTTAGGATTAGGATTGCCTTTCCATTAGTTTATCTGAAACAGATTTGTGCCAGGAAGTGGTTCTGGAAGCTAAAAATGTAGCTCACAGCCTCAGAGATCAGTGACAAAATTTCGCTTGCTTTACCTCATTTGGCATCCAAGTGTCTGCACGTCAGTGTGAGCCTCTCTCTCTCTCTTTCATGCCTGGGCTTCGACTGAGCTTTTTACACTGTCTTTTTTTACAGCTAGTAAAAAAAAAGATAGTGCAACTAGAAATAAAGACTGAATCAGCTGCAGACACTTAAAGATGCTTTCCTAGTGGGCAGGCCATGACATCAGTGGGAGATCTCCCTCCTACTACTGCCTGTGTGGTAATTATGCTATGGATAGGTTGAGGTTTCCTGTATCAATGGCCATCGGGCCAGCTAGCACCTCTCATCAGCACAAAACAAACCAAATCACAGGGCTGAGGTTTAGCTCACTGGTTCAGGAAAAAATTTAAACTTAAAATATAGTAAGTATAGGGAGACAGATACACATGCATGCACACAAATACTACATCTCTTTACAAGCATGTTTTGGCAGCTTGGGTTTGTGGCCTCATGTTCACTGTCTTTTGAATAGCCCAGGCAAAGCCTGCAGTCCTGCAAAACAACTTCCAGTTTTCAAACAGCACAAATGTTATACAGGCTATTTATGAATTTAAGAAACTGAAACACTGATAAGAGAAAAGCCTGCCTTTGTAAGACTTCTGAAACACTGGCCACTAAGGGGATCTGAGGGTATCATTCATCTTCCTATTTTGTCCAAGATCCTAGATAGAAGCCATTCTGGAGCAGTTGTGTTCATCCACTTCAATTGAGAAATCAGTTCCTTGTGGGCTCTGATTTTTTATTGTTTTGCTTTCTTTCCTGAAAGAGGCTTTTTAGTGCAGGGCTGGAATGCCATGTTCAAGTGAGACCAGCGAGCAGCTTCAGAGGCAGTTTTAATACTGAGTATATACCGTGCAGCCGCAGGACCAGACACTATTGTCAGGGCATTAAATCAATTCTAGGTGTTCGTCTTAGTTCTTGGTGTTTGTCTTAGCTAAATGCCTGTTAGATGCTAAGAAGTGGCAGCAATCCAAATGCCTTCCCCAAGATTTAGCACTTTCACAGCAGCGAGAAAGCTTTTGTTTAGCCTGAGATTCCAGTTTAGGCTGCCTCAAATGAGAAGTGCAGGGCACTTTGTGCTTTGGCATTTGCATCAGCTCAGCAGCACACTGCTATTTAGCTTTGGTGGAATTTTATAGTCTGCTTTACTGCAGCAAGAGCAGCAATGTGACAAATCTTTTTAAATAAATCTCATCTGATGGATTTGCTGGCGCCTTATTTAGACTAGGGGTGAAAAGTATCCCACCCTCAAAGCTCAACACATTTACCACCAACACAGGCACGATTTAACACCACTAGCACAGTTTTGACTAGGGAATTTGTATTCAAAATACATGTACTGTGTGGGGACATATCACAGATGAGCATTAAGTGCATGCAGTGAACAGCAACATTGAAATGAGCTTATATTCAGTATCAACTAGCTTAAGTCAGAACCTTACCACACAGCTAGATAGGTTATCATTTCTTCTGCTGTGTGTTTTCACTCAAATGCAACAAGTGAATGAAATGAGTGTTCTGGGGTTCATCTGCTACTGAAACAAGCTGTACAGAAAATAATTTAAGGGCAGTTTCATGTTCATTCAGAAAGTGAGTTTAACCCAATTTCTTTTTAAAGCGATTTCCTCTCTCCTTCCCCCAGTCATCCCCTGTCCCCCTCCCCCAGTCTCTGCTTTCTGCTTTGGTACTGCAATACCAAATAAAGCTGTTTGAATGGTACTTTTGGCCTTGCCTGAAATTGCCAATGAGAAAAGTCTCTTGTCCCAGTGAGAATAAGGCCAATTTTGCAGACTCTCAAAAAATCAAATAGTTTTTGGACAAGACCCTAAAATTCTGGGACTTTATCCATTTTGGACTTTTGCTTGTGCATTACTCAGGAAAAAAAACTAGAAAAAAAGGAATGGGTTGGTATGTGGTTCTTGATCCCATGTGCCATGATATCTTAATTAAACTGTACCTTTGTTTGCTTAAGCACTTAAGTATGTGGAACTGAAAACTTAGCTAAGAGCTATTTATAGGGTAGCGTCACTGGTCTATGCAAGTGTTAAGTTAATCATTCTGACTGTTGCCTAATGTATCTGCTAGGTGAAGCAAAACACCCCTCCGGTATTTGGCCCTGTACATAGGAGCTTAAGGGTGTGAAATTATCTGTCTCTGGCCTAGGCTTTGTACACATTGTTACAAAGGAGGTTTTTAATGGATTTCCACTTCCACCCCCTTACTACATGTTTTCTTTCTGTGCCTTCCAAGATATTCCTAGTAGAAGAACAGTCAAAAGGATGTGTTACAGCTCCTGCTGCCTTTCTTCGGACACAGCCTTCTGCACTGAGTGCTTTTGCGTCAGCTTTTTCCTACTCAAAGCTTTGCTTTACTCAAAGTTTTCTGAAAGCTGTATTAATTCAGAGGTGTGAAAACAGTATTTATATTAACCTGAGGCAGATTAATTTTGCATCTTTAATGAGTCAGAATAGTCAAAATAAGTCTGATCTTTAGCAAAGATACAGGAGCTGTCTGCAGATCTGCAATATCACATTATTTCTCTATTTCATTATGGAAGTTTTAGAATCATAGAATGGTTTGGGTTGGAAAGGACCTTAAGATCATCTAGTTCCAACCCCCCATGGCATGGACAGGGGGGCCTCACACTAGACCATGTCACCCAAGGCCCTGTCCAACCTGGCCTTGAGCACTGCCAGGGACAGAGTATTCGCAACTTCCTTGGCAACCTGTTCCAGTGCCTCAGCACCCTCACAGTAAAGAACTTCTTCCTTATATCTAACCTGAACTTCCCCTGTTTAAGTTCTTTCAATGTATTTCTGTACTTTTGTACAAGAAGAGATACAGGAAATTTTGGGAAAAGCCTGAACCTTTTTGAGCAGTGGGCTTAAAATCTATTTAGAAAGGGAGAAAGTTAATTGCTTTACAGGTGTGATGCAGAGTATTTAGTAATTTTCTTCCCATGATATATGAAGAGAGCCTTTTTGTACCTCCCAGAGAATCATCATCAGATTTGCAGTGTCATTCATATAAATTCACATGAATGTTAAAATGTACTCTCAGTGAATTTCAGCTGCTAAAGAGAACAGATGTAATACGAATACATGTATGAGGATTGTGTTTATGTGCACATAGCATATGAATGACAGTGCTAAAGTCCGAGTGTGTCTACACTGATAGTTAATTAGCAACTGGAAAAAATTGCGTTTATTTCAGTATTTAACCTTGGAGTCAGGTTGGTGTAAAGCTCTGGAGTAATGTCACATTGGAATGTTATCCAGAAACTGTGTCTTGAAATGAACCACAGCGAGCTGTGGTTGGCAGCAAAAGACTTTGGTCCTAGTTTTCTAGCATCTGTTCTTAATTCTGCTGCTATTTATTATATAACACTGAGAAAACTTCCATCATTTTGGGGTTCCTTGCTCACCATCCTACGCTTAGATACATGGAGAAGGCTTTATTAATCTCAGAGAAATTATTACAATCCCTGAACAGGAGAAGCTATACAAGTGTGAAGCGTGGATGAAAAGAGAAGATTCCCTGGGGATAGAGCAAGAGAAGGAAAAGGTAGAGATGAGTCCTGCACTCATGTGATGCATAGTTCTGCAAGTGTTTCTTCAGGATAGGTAGCTCTCAGGCTAGAGTCAGAGATGATCATTTGTGACTGAATTTGCTTTGCAGTTAAAGGATGTTAGGAGAGAATGAGAAATTAGGGGGATGTCACAGCAACTTTACAGTGAGACACTGGAAAAATAGGACTCCACAATTAGAAAGCGAAAGGTAGAAGGTATGGTCAAGGTTTACACGTCATTAAAATGGTGGGCAAAGCAAACAGTTTATTGAATACTACAGTATGAGGCCACTTGATGAAACTAGTGTAAAACTAGCTTAAAACACATTCAGGCAAGTACTTCTTCAAAGTAAGGGTATCAAAATCCTGAAACTGTGTGATAGTTTTAAAAGACAGGCAGCATCAGCAAGTTCAAAAAAGGATTTATGCAAGTTCGTGGATAACAGATCTACAAGTGGATTTTGAAAGCAGAGGGCATGGATGTGCCCTGCAACATCCTCAATATAGCAGTTCTCAAAAGTGGACCACAGAAAGCAGCCAGGCTTGCATGCTGTCCTGAAACAGCATCTCCTTTTGCCACCATCGGAGACTAAGCACTAAGATGGACTGCTGGTCTGACCCAGCAGTGTATTTTATACACTCATGTGCTACAGGGAGCAAATAATACAGAAGTCCAGTAACTTTACTTGCTGATGGGTTTCCTAAAAGATACCATTTCCTTGTTAACTCCAGATTTCTAAATATCACCAGATCAGGGCTAAATCACTTCCCTGAACATACTCTATTTCTGCCCACCTCAAAAAAGGAGATATCATTTTTTTTAAATTCACATTTTCAATTAGCTGCGATTAAGATTAATTCATTTCCTGTTTGGTGTGAGGTTTCAAAACCCACCTGCTTAACATTTGCAAACTTTTCTGCATAATCAGGGTGGTTGAACATACGTCTTCATGGTTTCAAACAAAGCTGAGATTGTCAGAGCACCTGAAGCCATCAGTCAGGGCTCCAGCAAAGGTAACTAATGTCAAAAAATTGTGGTAAAGTCATGAGAGATGGCAATACTTCTGTGACTAAACAAGACTGCAGCTGGCAGTCAACCATTAGATGATTCTATATTCATTCAGCTTCCACAAATCAAAAAGACTTCAGGAATGAATCTATTTCAAAGGTCTGCATCAAAGAAAAACAACCATTGCAAGTGGCACTTGAAGTCCCAATGCAGGTGTTAAAATAATGAATGGCACAAAAAGCCTGTTTTCCTGGCAGGGGACCCCTTTCACCACAGGCACTGCAGTAAGGGGTGTTTTTTCTTGAAGCTGAACAGATGAATTGTGTCTTAAAGTCTATTATCTAGAAATTTCTGCAATACAGGCTGACCACACAAACTGATGTTGGTGAAACAGAGAGCAAGACTGCACTGGTTACATTTCAGTTTAACATGATTCTTAAGTTGTTGGCTTATGTTTTATTTTGCTTCTGCCTGGCTCCTGTCTTTTGGAAGAGCACTTCATCTGGAAGGCACAGTTCTGTGCTTGCAGGGCCATATGGCAGTTAGCTATCCATAGAGCATTCTTTTCACTTGACAACCTTGGAAGCAGGGATAAACAGCCCTTGTAAGAGAAACAGTAAGAAGCACACACATATGCCTAGTCAGAAGCCTAACAAAATTTTAAGCTAGAGCTATTCAGAGTGTTGGAGGGTTTTTTATTTTGGTGGTGGTTTGGTGTTGTTCGGTGTGTTTTTATGGGAGGTGGGTTGGTTTGTGGTTGATTTTGCTGTTTGGTTGAGTTTTTTTACCAGTCACCCAGATACCTAGGAGCAATTCCTGAAGCATAAAATCCCCCGATATGACTGTAGCCCAGCAGAGAAAATAGACCTCTCTCATAGGAAACAAATACTTCAGCTATACTACCGTGCTTTAAAACATCCTTATCAAGCCCCTTGTAGGACAAGAGCATTCTTCAGAAGTGCCCTATGAACCTAAATGCACAGCCTTGATTTTGTAAGTCTCTCAGTTAAGAGGGCTACACATTAAGTTGCTAAAGCAAGAAGGCGTGCGGCCTGCTTGTGCCCAAGCACAGGGTGACTTATTTTGAGGAGCTGAGTTGTAAGATAAGTTCATTGTCTATGTGTTCAGGTGCCATAAGGAGCATGGGTAGCCAGGAGGTTATCTGGACATCAGTGAGTGCATTGTGTAGTTTCCAAGTCTTATGATGCTTTATGTAAAGCAATCCTAGTCTTAAAAGGTAGCCCCATATCTACTAATGAGAGCTGCAGACTAGGAAATAGGAGGCTAAGGACTACCAATTAATAGTTCACTCCTTGTATGGCCTTGGCAAGTTACTTTGTCATTTGCTACCTCAACTTCTCTCAACTCCTGAAGAACCTTTTTATTTCCTTCTTCCTCTTTCCCTATGGCAAGAACCAGCAAACCCCAGCAGAGAAGAGAAAACTTTCTACTGTTTGCTATAAGGCAAACAAAAAAGATGAACAAAAAAAAAAAAAAAATCAGCTGATGTCTGTATACTGGTGAGTGCCTTGTTTGCAGTGCACCATATGGATGCAAAGTTTTCGTCTGGCATGTTCCTACAAGCAGATGCCTGAAGGAGCAACTGCTCATCTAAAGTTTTTACTTAGAGGAACCTCCCATTTAATTTACACCACAACCTCCTGTTTCTGTAACATATGGAAATTAAATGGAGTTATGACTCAGGAGAATGTTTGTCCTTAAAATTAAAGGGCTTTGCCTGAATACACTTCCTGTGAGGAGTTTTCTTTGTCATCTTTCTTACAAACCACTTGTATAGCTTGTGCGTGTCCGTAGATTTTGTATGTCAGCAGAAAGCCATTTGCTTGTACTAATCTTATGGACCACTGATTCTGCAGACAGGTTTGCCATCTCAGTTGGTTTCAAGAGCAAATGAAGACTTAGGTATAAGATCACCTGAACGGTTTGGTTCTCCCACTTTCTATCTGAAAGAAAGTTTGTTTTGCAAGTGCAACACAATGCTCAGTGAGAGTTACATGGATAACTAATTGCGGGGCAGGCAATAATTTCACACCATAGTTTATTAGCTGCTGTGTTGAAACAGCCATATGTTTGACTGTTCTTACCCCACAGAAGATGCAAGGCAGCTTTAGTGGGAGATAAACTTCCTTTTTTATTTAGGAAAGGCTATGCACACAGCAGCTGGTGCAAGGAAAATGGGACCATATAGTGTCTATCCGAATTTGTCTGGTCCCAATTTGTTTTGATTCCCTATGTCTTACAATGTAGTTTTCATTAAGGAGTAGATGTCTTACTCTGAAAGCTAGTGAATTGAAGTTTCCCGTCTGTCACAGACTTCTTGTGCAACCTTAGGTCAGGCACTTTGCCTCTAGCAGGATTATTAGGATATATCTTTATTTCAATAAAGCCTGGGGAGGATAAATGCTTTCAGACCTTTAAGTAGTTTAATACCACGGCAGTGGGAGGCTCCACATGTGAGCATGTCAGCTTAGGTTATAATTGTGTAAAAATTATTTGGAGGAAATAAAAGATACATCAACATAAACCATAAAGAACAGAGTGTATTTAGGGTTGCTGAGGAAACTCATTTACTGGGAGAAAAAGTAGATGAGACTTCTTTTACTGCTGTCTACCTCCTTGGCCTCCAGATTGGTTTTTCCTCAATATATTTTAATGCCAAAATAATTTTCTTGCATTAAAAAAAGAATCTGTCTGAGATGCTCTCTGAAGAGCTAAGCTTAGTTTTAAATGCCTCCCCCACCCCATTCTATTTGCCATGCACAGAGGGCACCTCTATTTTCACTTTAATTCTTTTCTTCCATATTTTGCCAGTTAGTTTCTTGACCATTTCCAGATATGACACAAACCACCAGCAATTCAGAAAACAGAGGCTGAGCAACATCATTCTGGAGGCTACTGCAATATCAGAGAAATGTTTGGAGGGGACAATATGGGAAAAGCACATGTTCCCCAAGGGAGACAAAGCCAACAGTCAGCACATTTTTAGATAAGGAAGTTGTTTCTTCACCTGTACCTTCACCATCTTAGAATCATAGAATAGTTAGGGTTGGAAAAGACCTTAAGATCATCTAATTCCACCCCCCCTGCCATAGGCAGGGACACCTCCCACTAAACCATGTCACCCAATGCTCTGTCTAACCTGGCCTTGAAGACTGCCAGGGATGGAGCATTCACAACCTCCCCAGGCAACCCATTCCAGTGCCTCACCACCCTCACAGCAAAGTCTCTTATATCAAGTCTAAACTTCCCTTGTTTAAGTTTTAACCCATTACCCCTTGTCCTGTCACTACAGTCCTTAATGAATAGTCCATCCCCAGCATCCCTGTAGCCCCCCTTCAGATACTGGAAGGCTGCTATGAGGTCTAATCTTGTCCAAACATCTCTGGTGCTATCCTCAAAGGCAAGTTTCTTGTCCATTCAACAGGCACCCCATGGGCACCCGATAGAGCATGTTCTCCATGATGAATCTTGAAGACACTAGGATTCAAGAAGCCTTCGACTCTGGGTGCTCTGAGTGATACTGCTTGGGACAGCCAGAGTCCACTACTCGGAAGTCTTTACTGTGTCCTACAAAACATACCCCAGTGTTCCTGCATTTCTTCCCATCTTGCTGTAAGGCTTTTCTCTCCCCCAAAAAGAAGCACCTCGCTGGGCACACAAGCCCATACATTGTTAGGACATGCTGACCTTCATTGAAGCATATTCAAAAAACAATATAGTCAAACACCACAAGCAGAACCAGAAGAAATTACTGGGACTTATGCTGCTAGGGAGTCTGTGCAGTTGAGAGGATGGGACCTTGGTGTTTTTGAAGACGGTTGTTGCTAGAAGGGAAAGCGCCATCCCTGGGTCTCTGGATGAAAAACTGCTCCACAGAGTATTTCTGTAGCCTCAGCTGAATATGGACATGTCTCTGTTCCCAGTTTAAGCATGTTTGTGTTAGAGCAGATCAGCATCCATGGATCCCTTTGCAAACAGTCTGGATACTATACATCCTACTGTAGTTCAAGTTTGTCAGTGCTAAATCAGTAATTTGCACTGGGGCTTAGCAAGACAAAAATGCCAGTAATGCAAATTGGTACTGTCTTGGAGCAGAGGGTGGACTCATTTGGTACCTGACTCAGGAATGTGCAAGGACCCTTCTGAAAAATGTGAAGCGCACTGGCTTCTAATAGAAGAACATTCTGCTCTTTATGCAGCAAGGGGCAGGCTCACATGTTCCCTTTAAAAAGACTAGAGGTTAGAAAATGTTTTCATAATGGAATGTAGGAGACTCAGCTAGCTGATTTAAAGAAATGTTTTTGCTCTCAGTCCTTTTTAAACTCTCCCTGTGTTTTTCCCATTGGCAACGAAGCATTCATCTGAAATAGCTTTCCCCTGTAGAAGTTTCTGCCCCAGAGAATGATGTGGTTCAAAGAACGTGTCCATGCAACATCCCAGTGGTACTTGTTAGCCTGAAGATGTATACCTGATGCACTTTTCCTATGGCAACTAAGTAGGTTGAGACATTAAGTCTGCCTGTGAGCTCCTGGGTGCACTGAGAATTAAGAATGTCTCTTTTCAAGAGCCAAGGTTACAGGCAGAAATTTATTCAGAGGTCACTACAAAGCAGTGAGTTAGGCAAAAAGCATCCCTACCTTTACTGTGTGAAGATTTACGATTAAAGGATACTATATACATACCCTGCTCCACAGGGTATGGACAACTTAAGCCAGATGACATGATTAAATCTGCAGTGCAAGACAAAGTACCTTTCCCCAATATTACCGCCTGTGTACATAGTGGCTTTGCAGCTATAGGTATGTCAGGGAAGATGCACAGAATTTGTTCTCCTAATGGACAAAGATGAGCAAGCACAACCTAGAAGTACATGAAACCTAACTCATCTTCAGCACATTGCAATGACAGACAGCTCATAGATGAGTGCATCTTGCAAATAACTGCTGACATTCCCAGAAGGCAAGGAATTTGCTCTGTAATGAGAAGGGACAGTGTTAACTTGGAACATAAGGACTGTTCTAGAATAGTTCTCTCTACAGCTGTCCTGATTTTAAACCTAGTCTTTTATGGTTTAGTTGAATTCCTGTCCAGGTATTTGTCCTTGTTCAAAGTAAAGTTACAAGAGGCCAAGCTGTGTATCTTCTATTTCCCACAGCAGGGATCCAGACACAAAACACAAGCTCACAATACCGCTTGCATGGTGTCAAATGACTTCTCTACACATGAAGCTGTCAAAGTGAAGTTTTGCATCCTGGTTTACAAGCCACCATGATCATACTCCCTTTTCGGAGGGGCTACAGTGCTTTACACAATTTTTCTTACAGGTTCTGTATAAAGATTTGCAAGGGTGATTCAAGATAATGAGACAAAGTTTTCTTTAGCTAGAGCTCAGGACTATGGAATTATGCTTCATTATCACTTCAGATAATGTCACCATGACTGTCTGATCAGCATTGAAATGTGTGGAGACTGAAGAGACAGTTTCTTAACTGAACCTGGTGAGAGGTAGTACTGTATCAGAAGCAAGGCAGAGTGACAATCTTTCAGACCTTCTGACACAAACTTGCATCTTGTACCAAGTGTCGTGCTGAGACAGGCTTTGTGTCTTGAGGGAATTCATGTGCTGCTAAACTCAAAAGGTTGTACATATTTTCTAGACAGCATGTGGATTTTACATGCATGGGTTTTTAGTGGCTGCTGGATCAAAATATAGTACCAGAAGCTAGCAGACAGTTACTAGATCACATAGTAGGATACACTGGCATGCAAGAGAAGTAGGATTATCAGATCCTGAAAAAGCTTTCTGATTTGTTGTGTATCCCATAGAAACAGCATAACATTTTTCTTGGATCAAAGCCACTTACAAATGAGTCAAGCCAACAGCCTACAAGAGCAACAAAAAATCCAGTTACTAGTTCAGGCCCAAATACTAAACCTTCAGTACAGAACACTTTTAGCTAGGAAGGTTTGTCAGTGCTTTCCATTGAAATTTCCAGGCACCACCTGTTTAGAGCAGTTTTTCCTGGGATCTTCATTGTTGCTTGGGTAAGATGAGCAAAGAAGGCCAGTCTGTAGTAAGGAAGGGCTGCATCTCTTCACCTTGGAGTACCCCTTACACACTTTCTCTTACCATCATTACTCTCCTCAGCCTCCACTTCAGTCCTTTCCCCAGCTCCCCTATTACTGGAGTTACCAGTGACTCCATAATGAAGATCACATCAAGCTAGAAACAGACAATGTAAAGACAGGTAGGACATGACTGTTACCCACTCTTGCATAAGTCACTTTTTTGCATATCATTTTCTGGTCTGCCTTTTTTCTGCCCTGCTTGGGAACCCCTCTTCCCCTGCTCACCTCTCGCTTTTTAAAACTGCATTGCTCTGCTTACACTTCCCTGCAGTGTGTCTAGCACAGAGAACAGATGGCACAGCCTAGTTAGCCCCAGAGAGGGGAATGGAAAAGCACTGGTGTGTTAGTGCTGCATCTCTGATGCCTGGTGAAGCGTAGGCAAAAAACATAGTTCTTTGCATTGCAGGTCCTACAATTAAGCTGCTATTTAAGTGTGTTTGGCCACATGATGATTTCTGGACAAGTCCTTTCTCAGAGCAAGCCACCCAATAGGGAAAACACTGTCACAAAGTACTTTGATTCTGCAGCAGATGCATAGCACACAGAGTCACAACAAATCTCCAGGCTAGGAAATAAAGGGGGTTCCAATAGTCTATCCACTGTGTTCTGGAGGTATCCAGAGTTTTCACCCAAGAGCAGACTGGCATCTAAACACAGCAATAGTGCAGACACAGCACAGGATGGAACAGCAGAACACCTGAAATCACAGGCAATTATCAAGACTCATTAGGGGCTTAGCTGAGCTCCAGTCTTTTCAGGGCTTGGGGCTCAGGTGCTGCCAAGGACAGGACTAAGAGAAGGATACTGCAGGACAAAAGACACTGCCTTCTGGATATTCCTACCACTGTAGCTCCCATCACGGTAATGTTTGCTGTGCTCTCCCTGCAAGCAAGAGGTGGTCCGGCACTCAGCCCTTGATGGGCCTGATAGGACACACATCTCTGCAAAGTTAAGCCTATTTCCCATCAGCTGTGCCAAAGAAAGCAATTGAGGCAATACGAAGAGAGAGAAACTACTGAGGACACATATGCTCATAAACACACATCACAATGAATTGGGATCAGTTAGGAAAATCTCCTCTATCATTTCAAAGTTTGACTACAGTATGCATAGATCAGCTGTTATTGTTATTATAATAACATTATCCTAAGTTGCATGGTTGGAGCCAAATGTAAGTTGTAAATTAGATCATATGAGTTTTCCCCTTAAGTAGTGAGGATGCACCTTGACATAAACTGGTTTCTCAGGTTGTGCTCCAAAGCATGTAGGAGAGGCACTGGAAAGCAACTGATGAAGAATATTTGGAGTCTTGGGTATGGATAAAATAAGTTAAGAGCAAAGCTAGATAAATGAGAGAATGTCTGGCTTAAATGGTAGTAGAACCTTTGAAGTAGGCTGGCAAGAAGTCTCTAAAGGTTTGATCCTATGCTGTTCAAGCAGACATTCACATCAGGCTTTTCTAGCTTAATATAAAAGGATGGGCTCAGGTTCTTCCCATTAGATATCAGATGGAGGGAAGTCTGGCTGCCTGCTTCAATACATGGCCTCACAGGACACTTGTACCTTCGAGTTGCTCTTCTTCCATCACTAGATGAGAGGCATCTGCTGAATTTAATATTTCTGGCCTGAATATAGGTACAGTTTGCATATGGGGAAGTAGTCCATATGTAGCCCTATTACAAAAATGACACTTTCTTCATGAAAGCCATTTTTCAAGAGCAGGTTTTCATTAAATTAAATTAAATTAAAATGAGTTCTTTTTCTTCAGTTAGTCTAACTCCACATAAGAAACACTTTTACCCCAGGAGTTGATCATGAGTGTCTAAATTAACAAAGAACACTTTATTCCCTAGAATTGTTTCATATTCACATGTATCTTGTTCCCAAGGACAAGCAAATCCTTTAATGTTTCCTGCAAGTTTAAAACCCAAAACATTCAAGCCCTGCAACACCACCCACTCCAGCTCCACACACACACAAAAAACCCTCCAAGAAATCAAAATCATTGTGCTAATAAAAAAGAAAACCACAGCACCTCTAAAGCACCTGTACTTGCTTAGTCATGTTCTTGAGCAGAGACTTCTAATTAAAACCAAAATCAATGGTATGGTACTTTTACATCTTATCACATCAGAAGAATTGATGTTTACACAACTGTTCACAGAAATGGGCTTGGAGCTTCACCACCCACAGCTTAGGATTTATCAAGGTTACAGTCCTACAAGGTAAGATGGGGGATGCAAGTAATTTGGTGTTAGTCTTAGAAAGGGATAGGAGTGAATTAAAGCTTTAAACTTGATTTTCCATACATAAAGCATCTTATCCCAAGGCTTGTACACCACAGCTTTATAAGGAGCAGTAGCAAGAAACTACAGTTCCAGGCTTTGAAACACACAAGTGATCCAAAGTCCTCTTTTAAACCCATCAATAACATCAATACCTTGGTTCCTCAAGTAGGCAACCAGTGGGCATTCACAGCCCGGCCCTTTCCTGTTTCAAGCTCAGGCGCCAAGGAAACAAATCCCCAGCAGAAACCAACAGCAGCAGGTTTTGGAGAGCCACAGAAGATTCAGTGCACCCTATTTCCAACATCACACAATTACAAGAGTAATTGTGAAATGATTTTCCTATTTAAATAAATAATGGTTCATTTTTGCTTGAAATCTTAGGCAAGATATAATGTTAAAACTAACAAGCCTGAAATGAAATCAGATAGTTCCTTGACCTTGTAATCACTGTTTGCTTTTTACTTCTTTGTGAAATGAAAAAGTATTTTCTTTAAAGCAAATCTGTGTATTCCCATGAAAATTGTTGATTTCCATGAATTAACGGTGTTCGGGAAGGAAAAAAAAAAAAAAAAGAGAAGGTGGAAATTTTCCAGGAAATGCAAAGCAGAAAGATTTGCCTCAGCCAGGCCAATTTGAAATCCCCAAAAGACATTTCTTTTGCTCCTCTAGCTCTGACCAGGGGTTAGAGCCTTCCCTGAATTCCCTTCTGCAGGATTATATAATGAAAAATAGTTCTTACTGCTTCTTTTGATGCTTTCCACTATCATAACTGCATATATATATATTGCATTAATGGAATTTGTGTAAGTGAAGGGAAGACATAAAAAAACCTACTGCATATCCAGGGACGTAATTATTATTTTGTTCAGGTGAGACACTGCAAAATGATTTTTGTTACTACAGCAACAGGCACTGCGCATAGTAAGATTATTTTTTTTATAAATGTACACAGATAAATAAACATGCATAAGACATACACTTTTAAAAAGGAAATGGCAGATAAATCAGGTAGTTACAGAAAGAATAGCATTTCAGAGTTTGATAGATGAATACCCAGACAACAAACCCAAGTTCCATAAAACACTGTTGCATTTACTAGTTGCATCCTTCTAGTATAAAGGCTCAGACCCTTGGATTTAGTATTTTTCACAGCAGGACACGCCCAGACAGCTATTGATTCCTGTGCAGGGCTCTTACCTTTGTAGCATGACTCCATCCCAGGTTTCTGACCCTGCATTCCCATGATGGTAGTTGCAGCATACATCCATTTCCTGCAAAAGTGAAGTTCACCCTTTCAGGGGTGGACCAGGTCCCAGAGAAGTGCTACAGGGCAGGTCTCCTATTGCCTTAGCAAAGCTCCACAATCGCTACCTTGCCTTGGGCAGGTAGCTGCTTCCACTTCAGGCACACAATCAGATGCTTCATTCCTTGTCCTTACAAACGAAAAACTTTGTCCTTTGCTGAGAAAGCAAAGTAGCAGTGAAATTTATTTAGGTCTCCCAGGAGAAGCTAGAGAAGTGCTAGACTAGGGCTGCACCTCTTCAGCAACCTCTAGGTTACTTTTGTCATGCTTCCTACTTCTTGTCCAAACACTGAATTATTTCTTAGGACCAGCACTGACTCCTGAACAGTTTTTTCACTTACTAAACTACACACCCTCCAAGCTTAGACTAAACTAAGTAGCTCAGAGCTTGGAATTTAAACGGAGTGCCACAATCAGCTGATCTCCATCACCTGGTCCCCTATTTAAACTCAGCCACAGACTGCATTTCCCATCAGGACTTTGTTCTGGGCTGTTCTTCACCATCTCTGGCGGAGAGGAGGATGGAGAAAGAGCTGCCCTGAGGCTAGCTAGTGTAAGTGACGGGGCAGATACAGCAGCAGAGCTTTTGGCATGGGCTCTGCAAGTTCTTTGGCAGCTCTCTTTAATTGTCAGGTTACTCTGCAGTGAAGCTGACTGAGACAGAAAACACTATACTGTAAACATGCATCACACTTCACTATCCAAGCCCATTGAAACAGATAGGAAGTAAATACCAACAAAACTGAGTATGGGAGATAATTAGGGAGACAGTGTTAACAGGACCGGTAGTTTTGACATGTGCAACAATGGACTGTCTGGTTCCAGCTACTGATAATGAGAATAATAGAGAGTCTGGAGTACTACATCCTGTTGAAAACAGCATGCCAAGTAGTTGCTATGGTGCCAAAATACAGTTTTAAAGCTGGGATTTAATTTCTCATTCTTTATGAGGAAAGTTATTTATCTGAACATATATTTTCAAAATTGTGAATGAAGATATAAGAGTAAAAGCTGAATTTTGATGATTTATAGCTACACTGGATACTGGCCTTGATAATGATGTGATGTTTTTGTCTGTGTAACATATGAGTTACCCAGCAAAAAGACAATCTTTCAGCTGCCTATAGCTGAAGGAGAGTTTATCAGGGAGAATTTATAAAATGGTGCCCTTCAACAGAGTAAAGAGGAATCCCTTCTGCTTGTGTACAAGCTCTGTACAAGTTATCTCAGGACACAGGCACTATCAGCTAATTATACAGTACTTCCAATGGGCTGCACATTTGAGAAGTAGGTTAGATACTGAAAACTTGCCAGTATTCTGCCTCAGTTTTTCATAGATCTTCATGGTTTCGTCTGTCCATGAAGACAAAAAACCTTTCATTTTTGCAGATAGCAGTTGGCTTGTAGCATGTAGGTGAGATGCTACTGCAGCGTGCCTGAAAACAGATCTGCTTGAGAGAGTCTGTGCAGAGATGTCATATACCGTATGGGCCGTGGGTTTAAAAAAGAAAAAGAGAGAAAGGAGAGAAAAGGAGAGATGGTGGAACACTTCCAAGATGAAGATGAAGTAGTCTTCCCATCAGTACTTTGTTTTATTAGATTTGATATTTGGGCATACAGCCTTGTGCAAAGGGTCAACAACTGGTCTCTGCAATGTTTATATCCTATATCATACCAGGAATTGTGGTGAACTGAGGCCTTAAAATGCTCCACTGCATATAAGAAAATTTCACCTTTTGAAATACAGAGGGAAGAAATGGTTTATAAACCTCAGAGAGAGGCTGTTTGTTCAAAACTAAAGAAATAAAAGGGAATGATTTTGTAACTAATTTTATTATAAAACTATTCTCTTGTGTAAGAGATTTTGCTGCTAAAAAAGTATCTCAAACTATTCCAAGAAACTTGGCCGGGAAGAAACACAAAAAATCTGTTTCAATTGTATTTATCAAAAGTTTCACAACATCCTAAAAGTATTTGGAAGTCTTGCAAGAGTACACTTTCTAATGAGATTTGTGGGGCTTTTTGCTTCTGCTTAAACTGGAGCATAAAGGAAAAAAAACCCAAAACAACAAAAATAATAAAGTTTAAGCAGAGTTTACTGAGTCTGAAATAGGTTTGACTTGAGATGGGAATATAGTTTTGTTTCACCTGTATTGTCATGTTAATTTACACATTTTATGAGCACTTGTAGCTGCTAGATATCTGTTGCGCAGAATACCTGCTGGGTGTATCATGGGTACATTTCCCTGTGTATTTTGATATGGTGTTGTATGGAAGGCTATTTTGTAAACGTTAGCACGTTTGACACAGCTTTACATGATTCCTTTATTATTTAGGAAAAAATAAACAATGTTTAGCAAAGCAGATGGTGTAGTCAGGTATATATTCCTTTAGGAATAAATCACAGTGTACCACAGCACATTTTCTGCAACTGGTATTCAGAAGTGAGCTAGGAAGAGAGCCTAGAAACATATCACCTTTAGCCACTTAGAGTAACTTAGAGGTGGTTTTTACATAAATGTCATATCGTAATACAAAAAGGTCATTGCTTCTCCACTATCTATTGAATGCCTGTTTAAACAAACACTGTAATCCTTTAAAGCTTGTTTCAGCAGGTCTGGGAACTGGAACCACCAAGCTACCTTGTAAGGTTAAATCAAACTTTAAATTGTGGAAATGCAAAAGCAAAATATATTGTGTTGGAGAAGAGTTGAAATCTCCCTTGCTAATTGCCATCTGAGGCTGGAAAATAAATAATGACTGGTACAAGTACAGCTTTGACTCTCAGAAATCATTGAACATAGAAAACCCATTTCAGCAGTTCCATACCTGTAGCTGAGTAGGAACAAATCCAGCTGAAGCTGTGGGAAGACTAGAAAATAATATCAAAACTAAATTTGATCAGAACAACATGGCTAACAACTCTTTTCTCATGAAAAGCAAGTAATGTTATGTGATCTTGTTAAAAGAATAATTAAGAACTTTTATCATTTCACAGTTTGGGTTTTGGGTTTTTTTAAGCGTTTTTTAGACAGCTAATGGATTTGGCTTAGAAAGTGTGTGCTAAGGAGATGAGAGGATTCCGGATTTTAAAAATTCTAAGTTTAATGAATGAATAAAACATGAGTTACATGCTCAAATTCCTTTACTGGCAGGAGGAGACTGTGTTGAAGAACGATATTTGGAAGTAACTAGTAAGTCTCAGAGAATCTGTTCATGCAGTAGTGCTGGATAAAAAGCATATTCCTGTGCAAAGATACAGTAGAAGTCTTTGATTCTAGTCAACTTACTGATTCGTGTGGGTAGGAAGGGACCAGATAAACGCATAATTTCAGACAGCGATTTGAATTCCACACATTGTTGAATGAATCTTTATTAGCAGTGATGCATTAATACTGGAGATATATAAAGCTATATGACTGGACTTGGGTTGCTTACAGTGGTATTTCATGGACTTCTGTGGAATTTGGAATGGCTGTTGCTCAAAAAAAAAGCAAAAGAGGATGGTGCACAGTTAAAAAACCATTGAACTTATCTGTTAGTGTCACAGCGTAGCAGATATTTTTTGGCTGTGCAAGGACATTGCAACATTAATGACTACTATTAAGGCAGTATCTTAAATGTGCTTTGTTTTTACTCTTCTTATCTCAAATTAACTTACCATAGTTCATTATTTTATACCCTGTGATTTTATCTCTTAAGAATTTGGGAGGTGTGACTAATTGCATAAGAAATACGAGCCTATTTGGTATAGGAAAAACAATAAGGGGAAGTGCTTCTGGAAAAGTCTGAACTGTCAGAAGAAAAGATGTGTATCCAAATATTCCATTTTACTGTTGCCTTTGTGATTTTGGTTTCCTAAGGAAATTGGATTTTTTCCCACCATCATACTGTCTTGCTCTATCTCGCTATTTGTCTCTTCTTTTAATTATTTTCTGACCATATTACATTCAAATTTGACAGATAGGTATCTGAAGCATACTATGTTCCAATAATGCAGGTAAAGCCCTAGTTGAATAAATGGCTCATTGTAAATTGTCCTGTTTAGACATCTGAACTTAATCTTGGGATCCACATCTGAAAAAATCCTTGGATTCCATTCATGTCCCTCCTCTCAGATTTAGTCGATTCCACAGTTGTAGCAGTTCAGTTCTCAGCATGCCAAACTGGACTTATGTTAGGTACTATGCAAACACAGACCAAGAAGAGCGCAAGAACAGAGGTTATCCTGAGAGGACTCACAGAGCAGAAGAATGCCTAGAAAACAGTTCGAGATTAAAATATCTGGACATACAGACATGCAAAACAAAGCACCGCCATGGGAAAGAGGAAAAGAGCTCTGACAGGAATCTGGGCTGGACTTGCATGTGGGACCCATGCGATTCATTAATTGGGTCCCTGTGTGGTTAATCTTCTGTTAATCCCAATTGTCTTGTTTCTTCTTCCACACAGCTCAGTCTGACTAGGGGAAACAGCAAGTTGGAGATCTTTACCCACAGCCTCACGGACCAGTTTTGTCCTACCTCTGTCAGATCCCCCACTGTTTTGACATATGCCCTCCTGGCACTCCAACATGCCTCTGCACTCGCTCTCCATTTTCATTTGATATTCATGATGATCACATATACTTTAGAGTTTTGATGTCATGTTACTGTGGATTCACATGGTGTAGCTATTCTACTGGCTTTACACAACAAAGCTGCAAAGGGCATTGTTTTTCCCTAGCATAGAACCAAACAGCTCAAAATCAATCAGTTTCTCCTTAACCATCATGCTATTCAGTGAGCATTAAAGACCACATAAAAGAGAACTAGAAAACTATAAATGGGAAGGTAGAAGGGAATACTTATAAATAAGAATGTTCCTGAGGTAAATGAATTTATCATCCACAAGAATTAGTAGGGCCAGAGGAGGTGTTTCTTGCCATTTCCACATTGATTCATTTTGGTAATACCAAGAAGTGATGAAGAACTGCACTTAAAAGTCCTGCCATAAAGAAGGAGCCTGAGTGCAGTTCTTTGCCACTTCCTATATTGCCAAAATGAACCAAAGGGGGAATTAGAAGACTTAAGTTTTGAAATAATTTTCAAGTGCTGAATTCAGCTGCAGCTCAGAAACTGAATTCACATGCCAAAGCAGCTGCCTCTGTTGCAGGTGACTGTAGTTAATTATTCATAGTCCACAAACTTCAATGAAAACAGACCTAGAGATGCAAAAGTCATTTTATACTTGTAAGTCAAATTCACTAGCATTGAGTAAGCAGGTGCAGCCCCACTAATTTGAGAGGAAGAAGTTCTGCCAGGCCACCAGCAAAATTAGAATTTTTTAGCATGCAGATGGCAGGAGGTTTTGGAAGAAATGGATGTGGTTGATTTGCTTTTCATAGTAGTTGTAATGTAGTGTGGAGCTATATGCCATGTGTTTACTACAACTTTTACTTTACTACAGCTGTTCTTCTATTTGGAATTGAATGCTTCCAGGCCATGGTAACAGATGATATACTGACAGTGTGTTTCACTGATTCCCAAAATGCTATAAATGGTGACAGCCTAGGATGCTGAAGTTCTCTTACTTTGCAAGATGAATGCCATTGCGCAATAACAAGCTCCTGAGAACACACTATAGTCCTTTCTGCAGAATAAATTAAATATGTAGTCTCTAAATCCCTTGGGACACTGAGCACAACAGGGATGTGGAGCTCTGCTCTCACTGTGGTTCTGCATTGGCTCCTACCATCAGTGCTGCTCACATCCCCAGGGGCCAACTGACCAGGCAGAAACTACTTTTTGTGGCTCACACTAGCCAGGCTAGCCACTGTTTTTTAGCATGCCCCCTCCACTAAGGACATTAAAGCGGGGGGAAGAGGGGCAGCAGATTGTTTGCTCACTGCAAACTAGCATAGTTAGGGATGTTAGTATTTTGCCAGGAAAATGTTTCCCTTTTGGCATGTTTGCCACTCAGAGCAAGTCATTTTGCTTACTCCTGAAATGCAGTCTTCTCAGGGGAAAAGTGCAGATTCTTTTTCATAACACAAAGTATCTATGACTTTTCTGGACAGAAAATGAATGGCTCCTATAGCCATCCCAGCTAACAGAGTGGAGGCTGGCAGAATGGAGGTGCCTGAGTGTGCCAGAAATAACACAGCTCCTCTCTCCTGCGAGGGTGGCCATCTGTCCTGCTCTCCCCACACTGCCTTGGAACCGTACTGTGATCTTTGGCAACCTCCCGCTTTCAGCCTTCTCATTTGCAAAATGGGGGCTTGTTTCCTCCACCTCCAAGGCCTGCTATGGAACTCTAGGATGGGAGATGCTGGTAAGGTCTAAAAGTACCATGGGTGTTAAAACACGGAGAGTATTTGGATTGGAAAAGCCAGTGAGAAGCATCTGGGGTATATCTGAGATCTAACAAGGTGCATTCATTTCCAGTTAGACTTTGTCATCTGGGTGGCAATGAATCAATGAGAGGAGACCTTCTATTTCACATGTGCTCTAGAAAGACACTGCATTATTGTTTATAATACAAGTAAGTGATAATACTCAAAATAGGACTCTTCTGTACTTTAATGCCTCTGGCAATGGTGTTAAGTACATAAATATTGCAGTTCTGCATTGAAAGGTGATTCTGCTTAAAAAAGAATTTGATGACTTGAAATTTCATATTGTTCTGACGAGAGACATATTTTTAAATTCTCTATAAAAAGAAAAAGCCATGGGACTCGGACTCTGGAGCAGACATCTTGGCTCTCTTCCCTACAGGCACTGCAATGCCAAGAGCCCTAAGAAACCCAGCCTTTGTGCTGACTGATCCCAAAGCTTCCTGGGTTGTGAAGGAAAACTGTCAAAAGCAAACCATCTCTTCAAAATGTTTTGATTTTGACAAATAAGCAATTGCTAGTGGAAAAAAGAGAAAAAAAAAACCCTCAAAAACAACCAACCCTGCTTGAATTCTTCTCAGTGGTGCTAGTAAACATTGAAGTGTCAATGGCTCCAGCTAAGCAAACAGGAAAGCATACCCCGCTGTCTAACTGCAATCTGGCAGTGGCAAAATAAAGACTAGATTAAAGGTATGTTGGACCACGGAAACCAAGAGAGTTCTGGATCTCTGAATGGCATCATAAAACGAAACATGGAAAGGTAGTGCCTCTTCATGAACGTAACACTGTTCTGCCTTGTATGTAATCAAGGCTGATTTTGTGATGAAGCCATCCAGAAGAGCATACTGGAACTTGTTCTTGGCCAAAATAAATAAATAATGACTTCAGGAAAAATACACATCTGTTCCCTCTGTTTGATTGGCAAAAACATCACTGATATTCCAGTACCTCCCTAATTTACAAAATTAGCCCTTAGGATAACTAGGGTCATAAAGGGCTTTGAGTTTTGCGCAGGTACCGCTCTATACATGAAGTACAAAATCGTATTACCTCAGCACAGTTGCTTAGATACCATTATATTGTGCATTATGGGAGTACTCATGTTAGTGATACTGCTAGGAAGGGGGTGTGAGGAAAACCAGAAATATCTTCCCCACCCACCCTTCTTGTTCAGTGCAATGGTAATTACTGTTCCTGCTTTCTTAACTTTGTCTACATCCCAGCTGGCTCTGAAAAGGGAGCTTTACTGTAGTAGTCGCACACCCTTCCTCCCTCCAGGACTGTGAACATGAGCTGCAGCCCCTCTGCCGTTCTGGAGCCTGTCATTACAGCTCCTCACACGTGCTGTATTCAGCATGTCCCAAGTCACTTTCTGAATCAGGCCCCGTTAATGAAGTTAAGCAGTGATTTATATATCTCTGTGGCTAAAACACCCATATGTTGTATCCCATCCCATTCCTTGGGCATTTGACAAAAAAACTGCCGTGCAGGTCAGCAATGATTAAAAGTATTGTTTGCTCTAGCCATCTAATCTATGTTTCTCTGCTTTCCATTTTGTTATTTGCTTTGGGATTCATGCTTAAAGAGCTATGACTCACTGTACTCGGGCTCCTGCTGCTTGAAATTAAAATAAGAAAGCTCCTCTCTCTATTACCCCCCTAACCTCCCCCATTTCCTAATATGTTGCTTTCTGAAGCCATACAACACCTTATAAATGTTTCACCAGAAGGGAGCTGCCAGAGCGTTCCCATCTGTCACATTAACACAGCCAGATTGGAAGTATTTTTAAAATTTAAGATACTGTATGGAGGGAGGGAATGAATAGGGAACTGCATGCGTAACCGGGAGAAGCAGAGTTAATGGGAGACTGTGAAGTACCACCACTTTGAGTTTGAGAAGCTAGGCTCACCTTGAAACATGCTTCAGCCTATATAGATGACAAGCAATCACTACTCTCCCTCCACTATTCATGCTTAGCATAACTGTGAGTTTGGCCTTTGCATGTTGCTCTGGTCCATTTTGTTTCACTTTACTAGAAGTGAAAAATACAGCACCTTACAATTGCCAGAGCTTAAATAGGAATGCTTGAAAATTATTTCTTCCTACGTTTTCAAAGATAGGAAAGATTCTATGATATATTAACAACAAGTTTTGTCTCCTGTGTCTTACCAAGTATTCATAGCAATTAACCAATTGTCCAGTCTTTCCTCTGAGCTGAACTCTTCCCCCATCAAAATCACTGAGTTCTACCATTACTTAGGCATGGCTATGGTGGCATTTCAGCCTTAGGCATGATTACTCCATGTGAAACACTAAGTTCAGATCTCACCAAGTGGTCACTCAGGACAGAGAAGTGAAACATACATGGGATGTATGCGTGCTCGGAGTAATTAATCTTGTCTGTTGGCAAGGCTGGTTGCTCTGGGCCTTGTGACTATGCCTGTACTGCTACACAAAATAGACCTACAGACTGGTTCTTAGCCCTGAGACCTGGTGGCACCACATAGTTAAGGGCTAACTCCGTCTGAAGCCGATTTGTCTTGGGGTGAGGTAGTGGAGTCCAAAACAAAGCCAGGGCAACATGATGAGTGAACAGTGTGAATGACTGGGGTTATTGCCCCATTTTGCTTTCTGCCCTTGTGTCATTCAGAGTAATAGACTCATGCTGTGTAAACTTACCAATTCAACTCAGAACCTGTGGTCTTCTTCCACTGTGGGGCTATCCTGAGCAGGCTCCCTTGGCAGCTGGCACAGACCTTAGAAGTCCACGTACTTGTGATAGATGAATCTACATCATGGTGCATGGTATTCAAGCTGTCAACTAGAGTCAGTAAAGGGTTGTAATTAATGCAGAAAAAAACCCTGTGTTTTTCATTTGGATTGCTTTGATGCTGAGATGCAAGCATAGATAGTCAGTATGACTGTTTTTCTCAGCTCCTCTGTGTAGGAGGAGGGCAGAAAAAGTATTACATTGCAGCTTTCCAGGAACTTGCTCAATTCTGTCTGATTCCCTGTGTCGCATACAGCAGCTCTGTCATCACGCAGGGTGCTTTCCAGCTTGCATTTTAACCAGTGCCCACCTTGCACACTGTTGACATGCAGTTCTCACTGGAGCTGAACACGTATGCTGTTATAAGTCAACCATACTACAGGCCAATTTGCAAGAACATATGTGAACAGAAATGGGGGGCTTGAAAGCCTGAATCCTGATTTCATTGCCACCTGTTAGGCAAATGCTCTGTTGCACTGGGGTCTTGCTCTGCCAGTTTTTCTTCTGCAAAGTAGTGATAACCTTACAATAGAAATCCAGATTTTCAAAAGAGCTCAGCCTCCCACTCTGACAGCCAGACTTTACAAGGAAATCACCTCCAATTTAGACACCAAAGTGCAATATTCATGTGCAGAAGTTTAGCACACTGGATCCTCAGTTTCTTATACAATCTGGGCAGGAAACACTGCTGCAACATTTGTTGGGAACTTTGGAAAATTTGCTTCTTCTATAAGAACCTAAACAAAGAACCCAGCTTTTCTGAAAATCTGACTCTGATTTGGGTGTTGAGCGCTCAAAAATTTGAGTCTGATCTCTCTGGAAAATCTGGCATCCAACAAAGGAGTGCTGTGAGGATAAAGTAATTAGTGTGAGATTCTGGGGTAACAGTGATGACAGGACTAGTAAACTTTGTAAAGTGAGGGCTAGCTTCCTGTGTTGAAATTTCAGGGAAAATACCTAGTAGGCAAGAAATGATGACCTACTGTGGGTCTGCCACAGCACAGGGAGCACCGCAGTAGGTTCTCCATAGCTGAATTCTGCCACCAGTAGCATGGGTACTGTTACCAGTGACAGATGTGATACTATTGGCACACAACTTCAGAAGTTTTAAAATATTGAAGTATAGGCTTTTATTGAAGTGGAGAAGCACACAACAAATCTTTAATCCTGACTTCTTAACCAAGAACTGCGGAGTATCTGGAAGCTGTTGCTCTGTTGCTGTTGGTTTCACAAGAATATTTGTTGTCAAGTAGACTTAGATTTTCCAGATGACACTAATATCCCTATAGGAAATGAGAGGGAGATGAAGCAATGTCTTTGAAGCTGCTGACAGGCTAGTTTTGTAAGAGAATTATGCAAATATGATAAGCATGTGTTTTTCTTTTTAACAGCTACTCTATGTAAAAGAAAGAAAAGTGCATCTAGGAGATGACTGCTGCTTATTCTGCATGTTTACTGGTGTAACACCTGCTTAATGAAAAGTGCCTGCAGCCGTCAAGGGTCTTCTTCCATCCCTTCAGAAATAGGCATATAACCTTGTTTTGGGGGAGGTTTTTCTAATGAGAAATAGGAACGGGTTTACTTCTAATGTGCTTCTTTCATTTCCTAATAGTTTCTCAAACACAGCTGAAGAACAAGGCTAGCCCTGGCACATCCTCACTGTGTGGGGTAGTCACATCTTCAGCAGAAGCTGAGAGTGCTGTAGCTGAGGACTAGCAATATCTATCTCATAGATTCATGTTCCAAGGACCATCTCTTTGTTTTGCAGTGAGCTAAGGGGCCATAATCTAACAAATACATGATTCTACTGAGTTCAGTAGAGCTACTCTATTTCATATTAGCAGAGGGACTAATCAAGTAAATAATCTTTTTACAGATACATGAGTTACTTGTACAAACACATATACACAGACAGCATAGCACTCCAAAGGCAGTGGAGATCAGCAGGTTTGGCATTTCTGCCTTTTCTTAGCTGTCTTGCCTCTTTTCTCAATGATTCTTTCATAAACTTAAGCTTTCTTTTTTGCCCTTGTGATACTTAATTCTCATGCCTGCTTTTGCCAATTTAAAAAAAAATAAAAAGAAGTACTGGGAAAATTAAATGATTTCTGGAATGTGTCAGCAACAAGTAGAATCTCTTGGGGTTGCCTCTGACATACAGGAACAATAAGTCTGAGAGAGGAAATTGGTTTCCCCACGGCTGACGGTTTTCCTGGATTGGCTTACCCCACTCCCACAGTGTTGAAGCTATTGAACGCTCAATTAGTATTCCCCAAAGTGTCAAAACGAATTGAACCAACTCCAGAAATTTTTCACTGCAGTTCATGTATCATTTTTCAGACTTTGAGAAAAGGACCTACTGTTCCACTGTGTGCAGCAAATGCATTCTCCCCTTCTCAGCCCTGTGCCATTTTGCTTTTTTTGCTTGGTTTAAGGGCACCTGCAAAAATAAACAGGAATGGCAAGTTACTGCCTCCAGAATGTGTGGAGTACCTCAGCTAGCTATTTTATAAATAGCTAGACAGATGGATGTAATGACTATAGTATCTTGAAGCATTTTGAGTTGGTTTTGTTTTGCTTTGAACAGTTGCTATATTACACCGTGTGATTCTGACAATGGTAGTAGATCTCCAAAGTGCAGATGGCAGGCTCCATGTTGAGCTACAGGCCAAAAATTGTGCTGCCAAGCCCAAGGACTCAAAATTCATGACCTAGATTTCAACCCAAATAATGGAATTTCTCCACAAGCTGATTGAACTGGGTTTCTAAATAAGAATAAAACATTAATAATAAAAAAAGGGTTGCTTGAATTTCATATTTCTATTTTTGAGTTCTATGTGTTTTTGTAATGCTTTTGGCTACATTTTTATCTTACCTTTATAATCACGGACACCATAGTGTGACTCCAAGAAGAATGCTGGTTTTCACTAGAAATGGCAAAATGGCAGAAGCTAGAAATTAACTTTTGAGGTGCAAGAGGTTTCCAAGGACATTCTGTTTCATCCCAGTGCAAATTCCAAGAAAGCTGCACCTCAGCTTGAATCACTCACTAAGGTCACTAAGACCCAGTCTTTGCTAGTGATGATGGCTTCCTCTGTGTTGGCCATGTTTGTGATCAGAAGAAGCAGACAGAAATGAAAATAAGACATAGCTAAGCTGGGTGGTGAGGGCTTCACTCATCAAGGAACTCAGAATGAAAAAGCAGAAGTTACTTAAATATCAGATCACAGTTGGATTGTAATATGTAGTAGCAAATAAAATTCTAAAAGCTTGCTATTTTATTCTGAAACAAGTGAGCTTTAGTACTTTGGTGCTTTGCAGTGAGAGCAAAGACTGTTTTTCAATGATTGAGACACTTAGCCTTGAGTAAATCATAAAAAGCAGCTCTTCTCAGTTCAGTCAGAAACTAGTTGTAAGAAAACTGCATGCACAGGAAAGTCTTGTAGAGGACCTGCCAGAAAAGTGATTCAGAAAAAGAACTGAACAAAGAAGAGAGGCAGTGACAGAGAGAAAATTAGTCAGTTTGCAATATTCTTTGTTAGCCTCTGACCTCTGACAGGCATACTATTAGTTAATAATTTTGGTGCTGGGATGGAGAATATACTTATGATACTAAGCTGGGATGGGCAAGAAGAGTGTCAGAGAAGAGAATAAGAATTCAGAATTTATCCTGGTGAGTTGGAGGAGTGGTTTAAGACGACCATTCTTTTAAGAAAAAGACCACTTCTATTTAGAAAAAGGTTGTGGTGCAACATAGAAGTGCAAAGTGTGGCACAGAGACTGAAGAAAATCATGACATGAACACAGCCTGAGGGATGTCTGGCTGAGTATCACTTTGTCCAGCAAGGATCTGAGGGTTATGATTAATCAGAAGCTATGACCATGAGTCAGTCAGCTGAAGCAAATAGGGAAAGTATTATTCCAGTATGTTTAAACCAGAGTATCATCTGTAATAATTACTCCACTCTACTTGAAGCTGCTTAAGACCAAGATAGCAACTCCAATATTTAAAATGTAGTTGTAGGTACAACAAAATGACCTTAAATTTGCAGTAAGGAGGGCTCTGTTAAACTTTAAGAACAAATATCTAACAGCAGGAATGACAAACCCCTGGAACAGATTGCTGTGGGAAAGGTGAAGAACTACAGAAATAAACACCCATCAAAAATAGACTTTCACAGTGTGGATATGGTGGCCTCAGGGTCTTATTTTCAATGACTTATTAATAAAGCCTATATAAGATATGAAAAGCTCAATACAGTATCGTCACCATTTCTGTAACACTCTGGGCAAAACAAGTAATCAGAAACAGTGCTTCCTTTTTGGTACTTACTGATCCTGATGCTGGCAACAGCAGCCGTTCAGTGCATAAGGCAGCTTGCAGCAGAAGCAGTACAAGGGCAAGTAGAGAAGTAAAATGGGGTTGTTGACCCAGGTTGTATGATGTGTTGCAGCTTCGGAGCCACTTGCTGTTGCAGGATGCCTGGCAAAGAGATAATGGTAGTAGCATCACTGCCCTCTACTTAACTGCTTCTAGCAAGGATGGTGGTGCATCTTGGGCTGTATAAGACCGCATAAACAAAAATATTCAGAGCTCAACTCCTTCAGTCTTTACAGCACACACGAGAATGCAGCTGTCTGGTCTAGCGAATTTACGAACACCCCTACGAACTCCCTTTCATGCCTCACCTTTCCTTTATTTATCCCTGAATGGCATAAAGAGCTGCTACAGGAAAGTGCCTTGTCTATGTTTGGGCTTCTAGCAGGGCTTTTGTTTGACATCTGTGAGAGAAATCTACTGTCCTATCTGACTCGTTTCCTACAGAGCCTGTTGTGGAAGCTAGAATGGTTACCTAGAGCTTCAGTCCTTACATACTGCAGACCTTATTCTAACTTGTCTCCATATACAATCTTATGCATGGAAGAAAATACTTTCAAAACACACTTGAGCAAGCCAAGAGAGAGAGAGAGAGAGAATGAGAGTCAAAAATAGATTACTTTCAGGCACAGAGGGTGTACAATCCTTGAACTCCTTTTTTTAATTTTAGTTTTTAGCTTTCTGTCTAAGAGTACAAGAAAGTTCTGAGAGAGTGGGAGAGTGAGTGCCTTGACATGTACACAAAGACTTGTTCATTGGCAGAAAAAATATTACTGGATTTGCTATTATATCATGAGCTTTAGTACCTTTACCTTGGCACATACAGTGTTTCTCAAAGTAATGTCTTTCTTCTGAAATTTCCCCATCTCTTATTTCCATTTTGAAACTATGAAGTCAGTAAATAAAACATGAGATAGGCTCCTAAACAGAGACAGGCATCAAATCAAAGCCAAGGAATAGGTGAATAAAGTGGTGGCAAAAAAGAGGAAGATTGGGATTAAGGGTGTGTAAGAACTTCTATTTGAAATAATGTTCATAGCATCAAGCTAAGAAACCCAGGACAGACAGATTGGTTGGTTGCCTGTACTGCCTCCTGTGTTTTCATTTCCTTCCCATGGGCTTATTTTCCTGGCATAAAATCTGTTTGTTCAGCTATCAGAGACCTAGGTCTAGCATGGAGGAGAGAGTATCTCTGTGTACCTGTGTTTAGGATGCTGGTTAGAAGTCTAACATAGAGCTGTTCCGTGGAGAAAGATTGGTTCTTCCTGTCATTGCAGTTTCAGTCCAGTTGTGGGCTGATCTTGCTAATCCAGTCCAGGGACATATTGCAGTACATACCAAACTGGATGTGAGCAGCATCTCTGAAGTCACCTTATTGTAAGCAATAAGATTGCTTCCTGGGGAGCCAAGTGGCAAGTCTAGGAACAGATGCTCTGTGAAGGGCTACTGTATTGGATGGGGACATGAAACTCACCTATCAGGACAGGCCAGAGTTAGTTTTCATTTACTCAAAGCTGGTATCAGGATAGCACAATCTAGACACCCAGCCAGCTGGACTGTGGATACTCAGGTTTGTCACCATGTACAATAATCATATTTCCAACATGTATCGGCTCCATCGCGCTCCCCCAGACAGCATCTGTTCAGTTTAGCTACACAGCAAGAAAAAAGAAAGTCATATAAACCAGAGCATCTGAAATAATCGCGTATGCAACAGATTATTTGTAGTCTCACAGCAATGAAATTAAGTTTCCATAAATAAATTCTTAACAAGCCTGTATTATTTTATTAAGTCATGACAACAATCTAACGGAATACAAATTAAGTGCAAATTTGGGGACTTTAATTGAAGGGATTACCTAAAATATTTAGCTGAATCATCATCAGTTATCATCTCTGTTTTCTCCTAACAGCTGCACTATCATCTGTGCGAGTTTAAACAATATGCCATTAAGGGTATTTGAACACATGCTTACCTTTGAACCTCTCACTAGCTCCAACATTTCAACCTTAATATTATATATGTGGTCAGAGATGCTGCTGACTGACCACCACAATCCTGAATAGGCATCTAACATGTTCAGTTGCCACCGTCAGCATGAGTTTTCATGTGTGTGTCACAAGAGAAAACAGCACCAAATTTTTCTCTCAAAGTTCTATTTAGCACTGGTGACAGCTGTTGAGCCTGCGATGTGCTACCCAGAGTGTACATGTAGCACGAGAGCTTTTTCAGCCAGGTGCCAAGTGCAGGCACAGCTAACACAAAGGCAGTGAAGGGAGGTCCCTCTTCACGGCTTATTCCGTGCCATGGAGGCCATGGCCTGCCTCCTATGTCTGCCATTTTATGATCTCTACGGAAGGGTTTCTCAAGGGCCTGGGTGGAAGTGTGCTGAAGAGGCAGAAAGGGTGGCTGGCTGAGTCAGAGCCTGGACCTGCAAGAGATCACTATGGAGGACAGCAGCTAAACTTATCTCAAGGAGGAGGGTTGGAGTGGGATTTCAGCTTGCGCACTGATTGCTGGTTGTTTTGCGGCCAGCTCGTGCTGGCAAAGTGTAGAGCTTGCCAAGGGTCCCTGTGAGCTGTTTTGGCAGCTATGAATATATGGAGGTGTGTTGCCCATGCCTTTTCCTTTTACATCATAGACTGGGAAACTTTCTGGAGCTGTTTAGATTGAACTCGGCCCTGAGCAGCCTACAGCTAGCCTAAAACGGGAAAAAACTTGAAATGCAGCTACAAGGACATTCCAGCCTGTTTCTAATGTCTCCTTGGAAGTTGCTCAGCAGAAGCCACCAAGAAGCAGCCAGACAGTGGAGACTCATGTTTTCCACACGCTGTGGAGCTACAGGAATTTGACCTTCTGGTGAAAGGTTTTGCGTCCCATTACTAGCACCTCAGCTTTTGTATGCTGATGACAGAAGGACTACCTGGTATTGACGAATTGCATTCCCACACAAAATTTTAAACCTGAAATCTTAATTTAATTTTATTTTTCCTTTAGGACTTCTTTATTGTTTCAGGACTTTCGGTATAATTTATGCCCTGCTATTTGACTTTATTACACAAAATGCCAAGATTTATGTTAATAGAGGAAAATGCATTTAAAATGTCTCCCAATATATTTCCCTTGAAATACAAGAAGATTACAGCAGCTGCAATAAACTCATAATCTCTGAATGCTAGAATGGAAATGTTTGACATTAACAGGCTGCTTTTAGAAATGAAGTATCTGTAGCAAGGACATGGAGAACGTACAACTGACATCTAATTGTGACTGCATTTGAACTTTGCGTACAATTTGAGATTCTTGGAGGTGGAAAAGTTAACTTTTTACACATACCTCAACACTTCTTGATGTCAACCAGAAACAGAGACAGTAGAATTCCACAGGAGAGACTGCTCCCATGGCAATTTGGAGTTGACAGGATCCAAGGAGCATGTGAAATCTTGTGAGAAAGCCTGATCCCTCATATTTTCCAGTCTCAATGATTACCACAGAAATTTAACGCTAGGGAATACTTCTAGAGATTTATATCTCAACTGCAGCACAAACTTTAAAAATCTTGAATGGTGTGGGACAACTTTGAAAAAAGTTGGGTTTGGATTAGTACTGAATTCCTGATGTGCCCTGGTTAAGTATGTGATTGGGAGACTTTGAAAGTGGACAACCATCCTGCAGCTCTTCCTGTATATAATTCCAATACCTTCAGAGCATGGAGATAGGCTTTTCATGTCATTGTTAAGTAGCAAATCATGAAGAGATGGAAAGAGGCGGTCTCTGACCAGATTCCCTACTCTGCCACAGCAGTTTTGTGCCACTAAGATTTTACTAGGTTATCTCATTGTAAATCTGATGTAGTAGAGCAGAGATTAAGTCTGGGCTTAGAAAAGCTGGGCAAGTTTGAAATGAAAATATTACAGTACAGTTGTAGTTCATACTACCGTTAACAACCCTTAGAGCTTATATAAGATGAAGACCATTTTTGTACACATTAAACTCCCACTGAACTATGCTGGCATTGACAGGGCAATGACTAATTACTCAAAATAAAAGATTGCCTGTACTGAATCGTTTTTTTCTAAGAATCTAGATCCTTTTGATATGTATATTGGGTTATTTAAGTCCTCCTTTGAAAAATTAATGTAGAGTGCGGGTCTAAGCATGACAAAGACTTTAGATATCCACTTTTGATTTGGGGAAGCCTATCATAACAGCCATTCATCTTCTGGGAGGGCTTTTGTTTACATTCTAGACAATAACTGTAGAATGTATTGGAGAACAAAATGGTACCTTTCCCTTTTCCTGGAGTACCCTACCAGAAGAAGATCAAGCTCAAAGTGGTTATACAACCTTGAAGGAGGACAAATATTTTCCTACTTTTCAAAGGATCACACACAAATACAACAGTGCCTGTGTCAAGAGAAACAAACAAGCAACAACAACAAAAAACCCTCAAATTACATAATCTGTTTTAATATCAATAATTTGGTATTTTTTTATAAAGGGGTCATTTAAGTGTTTAGTTTATGAGTATATTCCATCCCTGCTACACAGATATCAAAACAGAAACATGCCACAGACAAACCAAGTGTCATGGTTTAAGCCCAGCTGGTAACTCAGTACCATGCAGCCATTCGCTCACTCCTCCCCCTTCCTCCCCCCAGCTCCTGGAGGGATGGGGAGGAGAATTGAAAGAATGTAAGTCCCACGGACTGAGATAAGAACAGTCCAGTAACTAAGGTATAACACAAACCACTGCTGCTACCACCAATAATAACAA
>WYDI02036027.1:0-54122 GCA_009867235.2 Psittacus erithacus | reverse complement strand
GAGGGGGAGGGGGGGGGGAGGGAGGGCAGATGCACCGGAAGGATTTAAAGATGCTGACAGGAGAACAGACAGGGATGCAGGGAGTACTTAAGAATGCTGATGAGGACACAGGGCCAGAGGCACGGAGAATTAAATGGGGTGCTGATGAGAGAAGCCAGAGACAGGGATAAGGTGGAGGGAAACAAGGTTAAGGACACAGCGAGGGTTTGGTGGTGCTGATGGGACAGGCAGGCGGCGATGGGGGGAAGCAGGTCAGCCGCGCCGGGGACTCACCGCGAAGGTCGTGGGCCAGGGCCTTCCATGTGGGCGCGAAGTGGATGCAGTGCCCGCACCAGGAGGCGAAGAACTCGACCGCCCAGGCGCTGGGGGAGCCGAGCAGCCGCTCCTCCGCCTCCGCCCCCAGCAGCTCCAGAGAGTCAGCGGCCGAGTACAGCTCACGGGGCCGCGCCGCAGGCACCGCCAGCGCCAGCACCAGGAGGGCCGCCGGCCACCACCGCGCCCCCCCTCCGCCCCGCGCCCGCCGCCGCCGCCACATCGCCCGCCAGGCCGCGCGCCGCTGCCCGCCGCCTTTAGGTCCGCCGCGCGCTCCGCCCGCTGGGGTGGGGCAGGGGCAGGGGCGGGGCAGAGGAGGTCCGCGGCGCCCCCTGTTGGGAACGCAGCGCTCCTCCGCTCCCAGCGCCGCGGGGAGAGCCCCGGACATCCACCAGCGCCAGGCGGGGCTGCGGGCAGGGCCGGGGCAGCGCTACCCCCCTGCGGGGGGACGGGGAGCACCACATTCTGGTACAGCGAGGAAAGGCGAAGGCGGCTGATTCAGGCCTCAAACCCGCAGTGCCGCCATCAGAGTCCTCCCTGAGGGGAGCCACCAGCCCCAGGGCAGCGCTCTGATCCCGCGCCCTGACATCAGCCAGCGTCACCGAGCAGCGCCTGCCGGGACGCCCCAGAGGATGGAGACCCCGGAGACCCGGCTGCCCTTACCCCAACCCTGCGAGGGGTGAGCAACAAGGATACCGAGCGCGGCCCGAAGTCCAGCGCCTCCGCCCCTCAGAAAGCAGCCCTTCATGGCGGGCCATCCCCTGTCCAGCCACTGACTCCCGGCCCTGTCTGTGCCATGGCTCACGCACACACCCACGTCACCGTCTCCCTTACGTAAGGTGTCCGTTGCCCAGTGCCTCAGGCAGAGCCGGGCACTGAGGGGTGAACACGGCCCTGATACCCAAACCTCCGCCCCTCCCCACCCCCTGAGGGCACCGGGTCCCGGCCTCACGGGTGCTCATCGCTGCCAAGAGCTGGTTGCTGGCTCTGTCCCCAGAAAGGCCATTAGCCATGCTGGGCCCCACCTAAGTACTTCAGGCGGAGTTGCCATGCTGGAAAAACGAGCCTGCCAGAGCCAAGCCTTGCTGTGGCAGCAGGGGGTAGGGGCCTCCACACTAGAGCACGGCTTTGAGGAGCTACAGGACTCCTCAAGATGGCCCGGCCATGAGGCCAAAGCCTGTGGGACACAAACCTCATGGGATCGATGCCACACATCTTCTGCAGGTCCATGCTGATGGAAATGGGGCAGAAGATGGTTTGCTCCAGCCCTGTCAACTGTAATTAGATGCTTAAGGGATTATCGCACCTTGCTGTCCAAACAATAGAGAGGCACAGCCCTGCCCATGCCGGGCTGCTCTGAAAGGTGGTCTCGCTATTGCCAGAGACCTGGCCACAACTTGTCCTTATCCGGCTGGAGATTAAAAGACAAAATAATCCCTGTACTCAAGGATGTCATCACCGTTATTTTACCCTGAGCTGAAGTCCTTATTCTAAAGGCTCATCAACTTGATTAGGTTATCACGGTGGAGGTGCTCAGCACCAGTGTAATTGCCAGCCATCCTCCCCATCCAGCTCATCCCTCCCTCCGAGGGAGCCCAAATTCCTTAAATCCTTTTGTAGACGCAAAAGCAGCATCTAACCCGAGGGCAGAAGGGCAAGAGCACACAGCCGGAGGCTCCGGCTCTCTTCGTGGTGAGCAATATTATTGCTCATCCACCGAAGCCCCGGGGTGGGGGTGCTTCTGCTTCCTGCTGCCCAGGGAACAGCTGGTGCTACAGGTACTGCTGACAACCCTGCTACTAGGCTGGCATGTCCGTCCCCACGACTCCCAGGGAACAGCCTCCTTCAGCAGCAGGGCGTGGGGCTTTCCAGGCAGCGACTTGCCCAAAAAGCCTTTCTTCCTTCTAATCCTGTTGCAAAGCAAGAAATGAGGCTTTCCTTCTGCCTCAAACTGGGAAGAGCAGAATGCCTTGAGATAGGGGATGGGCATGGAAAATCCAAAGATAAAGATTTTAAAACAACCTGGTTTAAGGTAGATTTGAGAATAACTACGATTAAATAAAATAAAATAAAATAAATAAAATAAAATAAAATAAAATAAAATAAAATAAAATAAAACAGCAGCAGAAGTCTGTGGAGGTTTTAAACGCCCTCCCAGTGCTGCCTGCCTTTTTGTCCTCTCATGCTTTGCACCTCCCCATTTCTGGCAGAGCCTGTGGGCAGCAATGCACAGGGAATGGGTGCTGCATGACCCTAGTTGCCTAGCTCATGAGCCAGTCCTGAAACCCAGATTTAGGCTCTCGTGGCCCCGTGAAAACAAAGTAGGCTCTAAACTGTGCTGCACTCCAAAGTCTTCAGCAGTCTCCTCAGCATCCTCAACTTTGGCAAGAGACATGCTTCCCCCCTATGTAGCTAAGGCCCACTGTGAAGGTTTCTGTGCTGCACACGTCCCCGTGCAGTAGCCAAGCGGTGGCTTTAGTTCATTAAGCTCATCAGCTCTCAAGTCTCCTTTCCCAGGCTAATACCCAGTAGGAATCTCCTTGAAGTCAATGAGGTGTGGGCAACACAAACAGGCTGAGAGACTCAGAGGCTGCTAAGATCTCACCAAAATCATTTACGCCCTGCAGAACTTGTTTTGTGCACCCAAAATGGATCATTTTCATAGATGCAAAGAGCTACTCTGCCTGTGCTGAGTTAGAGAGGAGACAAGGGAAGAGCCGATGGGTTTTTGTGTATTCAGCCCTTGAAGTGCTGGAAATGACTTCAGAAAATGGAGAAAGGCTTTTACTGTCCCTTTTTAAAAGCATGAATCTTGCTACAACACACTAATAGCTCAATATGGCCAGGTAAACCGATCCAGAATCTTCTCAGCTCCCTTTAATTGTGAAGGTTCAGGGATAGGGAGATCCTGAAATGGACTTTCTTCCTTGAAAATTAAAGAACATGTTCCTACTTAATTGTGTGATTCCAGGAACTGACTCCAAGAAAAACACGCAACCAATGTAAGACTCATGATACAATCATGGTAACCCTGTCACCCGGCCCTGGCATTTTGGAGGCCATTTAGAGAAGTTTGCATCTGACTCTCCTGTGATCACCTCGGAAATGCCAGTTGCAAAGGACGCTCGGCAGTTTTCCTCTTTCTCCAGCCTTCACAAGATGGGGCTGATGAATTCAATGAAGCTCTCTTCGATCTGGAGCACAGCGCCACAGTGACACCATGCTGGTTAAACATAGCAGCTTTCGTTTACTTCTGTCTTAAGCAGTCAAGAGTTTTCTGGTTCAGCATAATGACATTTTATGTGGACATATGAATTACTTGGGGGGAGTGTGGTCCTTCTCTAAATAGAAAAAAAGCCTCATTTCCCCAGTTAGCATCGCCAAACAGCCTCAGAGAGCAACTGAAAATTGTGCCACTGCCATCTCCCAGCCAGCCAAAGTCAGCTGGGATACTCCATCCCAGGTGGCACTTTTCCACTGGTGACACCAGTCACACCTCCACTGAGACATGACTTCAGACAAGACTTCAGGTAATGCCTGTGCAATAAAGCTGTCAGCTTCCACGGCTTTGCCAAGACAGGGAATAGTGCAGAGTGGACGTGAACCCTGACTGCTTCCCATAACCTGCATTGGCTCTGCTGTGCTCACATCTGTGAAGACCAGGAAAGCCCCCAGTGGTAGCTGTGAATTGCAGACTACGTGAGACGGGCTGGGTTGGATGCAGCAGATTTCTACCTTTCAAGCCCAACCAGCCTATAATAACAATAGGTGTAAAAGAAAATCCGGTTACATTCTCAGGATGTGATGAATATGTTCATGTAGTTTGTGTCTGCAGAGACTTCAGTAGTATCAGCCCCTTTCTGCTATTCACTCTCTTCTGATTCATCCCTGCTCAAAAGAATGGCAGCAACATTGCACCTGCTTTTTACACAGGGACCTGGGAGGACCGGGAGGAACTGGTGCTGTCTTTGGTATGTCTGGGTAGGAAATGTTTTTACCTGCAAATTTAAGATCTATTTAAAGTCATAAATCATCACCATGACCCAGGATGCACAGAGCAGATGTCTTCCTCTCCAGCTCATCTGCCCAGCTTCCAGGAGCAGATCAGAGGAGGCCACACCGCCCAGATTTGCCACATCATTATTTGGCAGCTGGTTTAATTGCAGCTCATGAAACTGAGAATACCACACAGATGACAATGGAGCACTCCTCTTTTGATGTGGCAGTAGTCCTGCAACGTAAGGAAGGTCTCACCTATCAAGGACTGGTGTACCCAATCACAGTTTCACTGAGCAGCACTGGCTCCTCCATCATCTCTGCAGAGCAATGCAGCAGGACACAGACACTGGACTCCTTGTCTCCCTGCTGAGCTCCTCAAGCAAAACATGAAGGGCAGGATCTCTTGCAGCCTCCTTTATTTTGCTGGAAGAAAAGAAAAATCTTTTAGGAACACCCCCAGAACTGGGGTTAATTCCACCTCCAACAAACTCACAGATAAAACCCTGCTTTGAGTCAGTGTAGATTTCACAGGGCAGTGACAGACAAGCCAGCCTGCAAAAGGAAGCCACCAGAAACCAACATTGCGGAGGGAACACAGCCCAAAGGACATGGCAGATCCTGCACAGCTGCAGTAAAGGGCTGGAAAACTGGGGCCAAGAGAAACATTCAGAGCAGGAACCAACCAGACCTGCTCCAGGCCATCCTCACACAGCATACTCAGCAGGCAAAAAGAAGGCAATTTCACCCTAAGTGTGCCTGCTATGCCCTGCTATGTTCCTGCCCAAACCTCACCCTCCTGATTTGAGGTGCTGCCCCCTGACAGCTCTATTCTCTTTTTTTTCCCTGAATTTCCTTAGGATCTTGTTCAGGAGGAGGCAGGAAAGCACAGTATTGGGGCTATGGGTTTTGTTTGCTCCAGTTTCCAGACCTCACAGAGTGTCTTTCCCTCCCCCACAGGACCCACATCCCAGAGAGTGTCCTAACCTTTCAAACTCCATTATATCTCATCTGCATTCCTGCCTGCCAATGGCCTGTGCTCTGGGCTGGGTGCCAGCAGCGCAGCAGCCCCGCTCCTGTCCTTCCTGCATGATGAAGAGAGCTGCTGGCATCCAGCAGCTCTCCACCAGCTCCTTTTCTTCTAAGGGCTGTGCTAATGAGAGCCTGGACATTGCAGAAGCCCTTGTGCTAGGCAGGGCGCAGCTACATCCAGAGCAGAGTCAGCATTTCAAGTGCTCCAGCACTCTGCCAGGCGTTTTAGGACGTGGGATGCCTGCAGCTGGCATCACCTCCCCGGGGAGGCACCTGGGAGGGGGTGGCACCTGGGGAGGGAGGCACCAGAACAGTCCCACTCAATCCAGCATGCCATCAGGATGCGGCTGCCTGCTATTGCCCAACCCAGGAGTTTCACCAGTCCACGGGTGAAATGGCTTTCAAAGGCAGCTGCACTCCAAGGGTTCTGGGAAGAGTTGCACAAACACCACTGTAGAAAGCCAGTGCCCAAGTAAAGCAATGTAGACTTGCAAATGCGGAAGTCAGAGCCTTCATCAAGCTGATTACTGGGCATCCTGAGCAAGGACAGCAGTAGCGGTGCCTTGGCAGCATTCCCACCACTCGAGCCATTTTAAAGGGAAGCCAGTTCTTTAGCCCAGAGAGCAGAGATAATTTTTTTTGTCTCCTCAATGTGAAATACACTCTAAGCCACTTCCAGGGATGGATGCTGATGGCTGCAAGTATATCAGTGCCTGAAAATGAGAACTCATGGAGAAAAATCATTACAGGATGGGGAAAGTAGGGACATGGATGCTCCCCTGCTGCTCAGTAATGAGCACAGAAGCTGCAGCACCATTTCATCGAGATGCTTTGGACATCAAACAACCCACCTGCTGCGCTTTGGCTGGTTCAACCTCAGAGCTCAGAGGGCTGTGACACGTTTCTCTGTACGAAGGTTGTGGATGGTGTTCCCAGCACGCTCTGTTGAGGATTACTGCTACTGGCACTGCAGGACTGAGGTAAAGCTCCTTCCGTAATGGAAGTACAAGTGCAAGTCCTCCTCCAGGATGAGGTACCTCTCTTAAGGAAAAGAGCAAATAACTGCTCAGCACAGAGTAATGCCTTTGCAGTGGCTTTATTTTCCCCCCATTTAAATGCATATGTCTTGCCCAGGTAGAGAAGAGTGGTGAGGAGAAGACTGCCACACAGCTGGAAAGCAGTGTACTTTTTCTAGCAAAATGGGAAAGATCAACATTGGGTTTTGTAGATGCCTGCAGTAAATGGAAAGCAAAGCCTTTTCTGCTGGGCTGTACATTAATAAATGGTACCAAAACGCACCTGAAGTACAGCTGTAGGCACTGAGGAGACCATAAACACACTTAGTCCTGGCCTTAGACATTTCACACCGCCCCTTGCTCACCACCTGCCTGCACGCCTCTGATTTGGCACTGAAGTGTTAGGCAGTCCTCTGTGAGCTTTCACATGTTAAAGCATTGTTTTTTGTTTGTTGTTTTTGTTAGTCTGCTTTTTTGGAAAGAAAACAGCAAAGATTTAGCAAAGTTCCATCAATACCTGAAGTTTACAAGGAGCAACATTTGGCCCCTTAGTGAAGAAGTGATCGGTGCTGGCAACAGCAGCTCTATAGAGCTGTAACAATTTAGGAGCCTGAGGGACTCAAAGTAAGACCAAGACTCTGAAGAATTTAATTCCAAGATGGCTGTTTTGTATAAAAATAGGTCCCCTCCCACCCCCCCTATTTTAAACCTTGAGTTTTAAAAACCTGTTTTAAATAATATCTCCAAGGAGTAATTTTACTCAGAGAGATTATGCTGCACGCTCCTCCAATGATTATGCAATACTATTTTCTGGTTTTACTTCTGCCAACACTCAGCTTTAAAAATAAGGAAATATCTAATAATAAAAATAAGGAAATATCTAATATCTAAAAGGAAACAGAGTTATAATTAAGGCAACTCTAATGGGATTTTGTGGACTGTGATTCGCATCCCAGTATGGCATCAGGCAGAAAGGGGAACGTACAACAGACGAATTTCCAGGACACTATCAAAATTAGCAACCATTTGGATAATTATAAAGCTCCATTTTACAAAGAACCAGGAAACAAGATTAATTTATAAATCAGTTTATTTACAGATTTTGTTCTCTTAAAGTACATTTCAGTTACCAAAGATATTTACACTGGTGTACACAGGGAGCACCCTGGTTATTTTACAGTTCTTAATTACAAAAAAACCCCAACAAACAAAACCCCTCCACATCCTTGGGTCTGTCTACTGTGCAAAGCTGCTCTGGATGTGAACATTAGCTGAAACTGGCCCAAACCCCAAGTTACCACGTTATTTACACATACACAGTAAACGGGCTTCTTTTCAGCATCTCCACAACACAGTACACAGGGAGATGGAGCCTCCCAAAAGGCAGCTTTGCAAATGTGTATCAAAAGGCTCTGGAAAGTCAGGGGAAAAAAAATAGTAAATGCAGGTTAATTACAGTATTCCTCTTTCATCTGTATATAATTTTGCATTTAACATTTAAATTACAGGTAAGTTCAACAGCTTGCTTTTCTCCATTTTAGTTGATTTGTAAACACTTCAGATGCACTAAATACCTTGTAAGATTCAACTGTTTTTCTGCTGAAAAGTACTTTATTTTCCTAATATTCTTAAGGTAGCAAAGGGATATGGAAGTTGGAACTGCATGCAGTTCCTTCCAGAATAGTCACTTAAAAGGTCTCTATCACTGTGCTACTGAAGATCTTCTGCACGTACACACTTATTCAAGTATTGCAAAAAGCTAAGGCCACTTTTTCAAGAAAGGAAAGTGAACAAGATGGGATTTTTCAATCCCTCATTCCACCCTGTGAGCAACAAGCCTTTTCTGAAAGGCAGAAGTACTGACACTCCACAGCTCGGCTCAGGGTGCATCCTGCTGTGACAGATGCTCATACTCCTTGTCCTCACAAGCCTGGGCTTTCCTACCTGGCACCAAGATCGTTCTGAAGACAGAACTACATCTCCCCAGTGACAACGGCCACTGCTCCAGACACCTTAAGGGTCTCAGAAAAATGTCTCAGCCTTGAATCTTCTAATATAGCTGCACCAAGATAACCAGGACCCAGAAATATCATCTTGTTCTTTATAATGAGAAGGTTAGGGATTAGAAAGAAACAGAGAATTCAGTCTGTCTCTGAGACTCCAGGCTTCCCCACACCTCCTTGTTAACAGCTGCAACAGAGACAGACCATTTCTTCATCGCGGTAATCATCGGTCTACAGGTACTCAACACACTTGAGTATATATACTCAACTCAAAGCAACTCAACACACTTGAGGTACTGAGAAGGTAATTCATGTACGTTCAAGTCTTTTTAGGGTTGCTTCTAGCAAGGATTGCTACCAGCAAGGATTGCTACCAAAAATAAACAGATGTTTGCAAAGGAATAACACCATTAATTAGATACAGCTTCCTTCTGCTCAAACAGCTGCAAAAATAGTTTCTACTACTGTTGAGGGTACTAAACTAGTGCTACCCAAGCCAGCGAGACAACAAGCATATGATCTCCAATGGTCTCCGGTACCACAGACCAACTGTACAACCTTCCCCCTGCTGGTGGGCAGTCCAGAAAAGCTATGTCAGCCCTGCGGAACAGCCAAAAAGTTCCAGGGGTGCAGGGCAACCTCCTTGACACCTGCCATGGTACCTACACAATAGAAACCAACTTTGTTTCTCTGATACTCCAGCTATAAATCTATGCTGCAGGTATCTGCCTGCTTTCTGTAATTGCTACCTATAAAAATAGCAATCCCCACTACTGAAAAAGATACACCCAGGAAAGGGAATCTGAGGCGGTGTGACCCAGTCAGTGACACCATGCTGGTTAAACATAGCAGCTTTAGTTTGCTTCTGTCTTAAGCAGTCAAGAGTCTCTTGGTTCAGCATAATAACATTTTACATGGACAAATGAATTAGTTGGGTAGTGGGAAGGAGAAGGGGGAAGGGGGGAAACCTGAACAACACTCCACCCAAGACCACTTACTTCCAGCTAGCCAGAAGGGCCGCTACAGTGGAACAGACACACATATGCTTGTCGGAGGCGTTCCTATACACCATTACCTCCTCCTCATTGTTCTTCCACTCATTAAGCTCCCATGAATATGGCTCTCCATTAACTCTCAAGTGAGGTGCTGGCAATACCACATCTGAGAATCTGCATGGACCTCTGACAAATCCAACATTTCCCAGTGCTGTCCCTGAAGAATTACCAGCTATGTGTCATTGTGCAAAATGCAAATATTCCAATGATAGCTCCCCCCCACCCCCCCAAAAAAAAAGTGGAAAAGAAAACAAAATCAAGTACTAGCAGAGGTATGCATAGCAGGAAGCCCAAGAACCAAACGGATGAGCCAAGCGGTAGAGATCTCCCTGCCACACCTACTGTGGGCTGCAGCATCTTTGGGGCGCCTCTGTGGGCTTCAAAATGTCTTTCTGCACTTCCGTGTGTGGAGAATGTGACACTCCTCTGGGTCTTGTCCCACATTAGCAAATGCGGACATCCACTATTAAGGCATCAACATTCAACCCCGGATTGTCTGTGTTCCTCAAAAAAAACCCCACAAGAATGGGAGGAACAGGTTAGGAACAGCACTCAACAGAAGGATGCTGCAGTTGAACCCAGTGCCAAATCAACCATGTAACAGCTGCCCATGGCCTAGAAGGTCTGGGATAGGAAGGAAACAGAGCTTTTTCAAGCTCAGCCCACTGAACTCTCCACTGTCTCTGAACCAGGTATGGTGAAGCTTCATTCCTAGTCCTTGCCTTTGCATCCCACCCCTGGTCACTGGGGTTTGGTTCTTCTCACCTTCCCCCTGTATTTGCCTCAAGAAGCTGGAGGTTTTATGTGAAAAGTACAGGGCTCTGGAATTTTCCAGAACAGATGCTTTCTCAAGTTCAGCTGTCTCAAAACTAAGACAGTGCAGCCAACTGCACAGGACACTCTCCTATAATCCACTTAATAAATTATCTGGAAATAAATAAAAAACCCACAAGCACAAAACATGCAGTCAGTCAAGCACCAGACACCACTTTCTTTGGTGAATACACTCTGTTCTCTAAATTGTTTAAGTAACAGCTTCTCTGAGTTATTAGGGTGACAGTAAGGAAGGAAGCTGAGAGATTGAAGGCCAAATTTTTGTGAGGAAAGGTTTCCCACTCCTGCATGTTTCATGCCTGAGAAAATCCTGAGTATCCATTATCTGGGAGCTGCTGATGCTCCAGGAAGAGAAGTGCTACACAGTAGGAGGAAAGCTGTTCATGGGCTCATCTTTAACGCTTGACATTAGGTGGCCTTTATCTTGCTCCACCTTGGGACTGAAACCTAAGTTGTGTAAGAAAAGCAGCAAGAATTTTTTACTTGAATGCAGAAAGCAACATCATCACCCTGGACTGGCTGGCATCACACCTGGCACCATGTCACAGAAGAAAGGTGAAGACTAACTTCACAGAGAAGGGAATTAAACTGGCTCTGGAGCAAGAGAAACTGATGCACATTGGTAGGGTTGGCTGCAGGAGAAGAGGTGTTAGGATTATAACACTGTTCAGTATGATAAGTCTCCATTTAAGACTAAAACCTGACCAAACCGTTTCTTCTCCCAGTTACTCACATTTCTAAAGACAAGGCGCATACTGATGACTGACAGCCATTCCAGCAAAACAGCTAATATTCCAACTTAACCCAACGCTTTCAGAGAACATGCTGAACATGTCAAAGCCCCAGGCCAGGGCTCCAGACAGCTGCTGACAGTTATGTGACATAACTGTACTGGCACACAAACAGCCTTGAGCACTCCTGGTGCAGCCTCGAGTGAAGAATCAGCTTGTTCCAAATCCAGTGCGAGGTCTCTAGTGGCAGTGGATGCAAATTCAGGCTCTTTCAATTGCATCTGAACTGCCTTTAAACCCCACACATAGAAGGAAGTCCAGCAGCAGCGCTTGCAGTGTGGAGAGTACGTCAGGAGACAGAAAGGCTGGCTTCTGATTCAGTGGTTAAGCAGCTGCAAGTTTATTTTCAGCACTGTTAGACAAGCAGCAGTCTCTGCTGTTTCTCATTTATCTGGTTCAGTACATCAACAGTATCTCTGATTAAGGCCTCAAAGATCCCGTCTGCCAACTGCATCTTTACACACAGTTCATCCTCGTCATAGTTCACCCATTGCGCTTCTTCCTCATGAAGTTCCTGTACCTTGGAGGGTAGAAAGGCAATGCAAATGTTACAATTCTGTTGCTTTAGGATAGTAACCCCTGCAAAGTTCCAGAAAGAGTCCAAAACAGCACGCATCTGCCAACAACATACCTGTCTTTATAAGAGATTACAGGAAATGCTCTGAACAGCAAAATGAACACATCTATTTGAACCAGGCTATTTCACTGTATGAATGCTTTCCACCTTTCACTGTAGGACCCCTTTTAAAGGAGTTGTGCACAAGTTTTTCATTTGAAAGAACTCAGCTAATGAGATACTCTTGGCCAACAGCAGAAGCTCCATTTAAAAAATCCCTAATTGCTTATTTGCAAGAAGCTGATTCCATGCAGCTTAAACTGGTAAGAAATTGTGCAAGGGCCTAGAACAGGGTAAGGAGAAAAAGAAAAAACTTTACTGCAGTTCAGTTTATGTGAATAATAATTAGAAAAACTAAAGGACATAATTTCTCCAGTTCTTCTGTACAGGAAGACAAAATGCTGGCATATGTTATATGACAGTATTACAACCCCCTTTGCACAGAATACCCCATACTTCGTTGGATTTGACAGCATTATTACAAGTGGAATTTTGTGCCATTACATTTAAAACAGTAACTTGAAAAATATTTATTTCTTTCTATTCCTAAACTGTTGACAAAGTCCTGTTTTACTGGCCACTGGCAAATAGGTGTTTTAGTAACAGACAGAAATATGCAATTTCATTCAGCAAATCAAAGTCTTATCAAGACTCTCTCCAAACTGGACATTTCCAATTAAACTTACTGAAAATTTGTCTTAGTGACCATTTCAGTATTACAGACCCATCTTAACAAAGATCAAACACTTGAGAAAAGAGTGGGTGCAAACATCACTCATTTAAAATGACAAAGAAGACCTGCTGAAAGCTCTTTCTCTGCTCAGCTTCAGCAGAAAGCTCCTCTGACTGTAATTCCTGCACTCTTAACTGAAAATACATATACATGTCCACATAAACAAGTGAGCCAGACACTTAAGACACTGCCAAAACAAGGTTAAAACATACTGAAAATCCAGTATTTCAGTATCAGTGTCTAATGTTACCATCTAAAGAGAGTTATTAGTGCTATACCCCCAACACCCTTCCTTTCGCCTGAAGCTAAACCACCCACAAATTGGGCCATTTGGAAGGTGACAGCTGCTGTAGCCTAATGATGATTCAATAACCCAAATGCAGTGTGAAGCCCAAGATCAGACAGCTATGGGAACCGCAGGGAACCCACACTGCTTCAGGATTTGTAGCCATTCATAACGTCTTAGTTATACATGTGGTTTCAATCTGACAGCTTCTTTCTCTCACTCTTAAGAGAGCTTGAGAAGAAGAGCTGGGATTTCATCCTACAAAGAGCTTTGTAAGAGTCATGCTATGTGCTCACAAATCTCTGCGTTACCACAGTGAGCACTCCTCTTTGGCACAGCCCTCATTTCCCATATAGCTGCCAAAGGTGAGGTGTTAATGGGTTCATTACATTTCTTACTAACAAGGAAGAAGCAACAATATTGACAATCAAACTTTGAATGACTGTTGTAGGTGAAAAATAATTTAAAATGAATACTAATAAGCAGCAGGTAATTGGGTCTAAGTTTGTGCAGACATGGACATCTGAAACAGACTTCTGAACTCTCCAGCAGAACCGTGCTCCCTGCAAACACTATGTACTGGCTGTAAATTTTGCTAAACACTGGGCTGAAGAACAGCAGCATGTCCCACGTCCTTCCATCAATAAAGAGGCATGAGATAGAAGCACTGTTCTGGAGACTTATCATGTGCTGTGTGCCTGCATCACAGACTATTTAGTTGAGGAAAAGCAAGATACAGGGGTCACAAAAAGAAAGAGGTGCTAAAAAGAAAGGTTCCCAAAAAGCAGAAGTGGTCTGGGGAAGAAAACAGGGGTCCTCAAGTGTGAAGGTGAAGATCCTGGCTCTAGGGAAGATCCTGGAGATGATGGAGGTGGGTGGAAACAAATGCTGGGGCACACCCAGGGACCTTGACCGATGACACCCAACACTGGTAACTGGGAGCACTGGCACCACATCAGTGGTGAGATTTTCTGTTGAGCCCTCCCAGGCCAGCAGTGACCTCACTGCTGGGAAGCAAAGACAAGGCCTTGTGAATGTAACGCTGGGGGTGTGTGGAAATGAGTGAGTAAAATAATCAAGCAGGCTGAAAGCTTTAATTACACTGGCCCTTAAGCAAACCCCAATATCAAGATCCACACTAGATCTTGATAGTGTGATCTAGGTGCTGTTTATTCTGTCTCACCTGAAACAACATGATGGGACAATTCCTTTACTGTGCTCCAGGAGGAAAAAGAGATGCATGGGATAATATAAACAGGAGAGGAGAAGGTAACATGATCTAGGCAGAGACGGGCTGGATGTTAAACAGCAGTAGAAAGATGAAGAAAGGAAAACAGTGATTAATTTTCTCTTGCCACTGCCATTCCCCTCTCAGATGCTCAATTTCCTTTGATACTAGGGCTTCCTCGATAGTACTTCTGGAAAACTAAAGAGAATATGCAATTTGTGTGTGTGTGTGTGTATGTTCTGAATATAGTGTGTTCAGAGCATGTATGGAAACTGCTGTGCTGCTTTGCAGCCTTAGGTGCAGACATGTAAGCCAAGGCAGTTGCAACTCCTTGGCCAGGGAAAGGTTTGACCCATTTGCTGTATTACCACAAACAACTTCTAAGCAACGGAGAAAGTTTGCTTGTATTTGGTGACTATTATGGCTTTCATGGAAATCAACTTCACATTGTCTTCAGTACATGCAGAGCATGTAAGCTCTTGCACATTGTTGTGACAAAAGTAAAACTCCACATATTTGATATGTGGCAGTTCTCTATACCAAAGAGAAACTGCATTTGGGCAAAGTCAGGAGAACAAGTTTTAATGAAACTGAATTCCATCCTACAGGAGAACATAAATAGTGACACAATGCAGAAGGCTGTTGTATGATTTTGTTTTGTTTTTTTAATGTGCACTTTTTTTTGTACTACTTTTTTTTTTTTTCAACACAGGAGGAAAGCAGGGGGCATGCACATGAAAGAAAAATCATGAGATAACAAAATAGTGTGACCCTGCTGGCCCTTTAATAAATGTTCCCGTACCCAAAGACATCACTAAAATAATATAATGTGGAGGAAACTTTAAAGAGTAACTTATTAAATTTTGATTTCTGGAGGCTCCCATTCAAAACATGAATATCTGCAACGTAAACCACATTTGATGACTAGATCATTTAGCAGAGTAAAACTGTAGATGTAAACTAGTGCCTTGGAAGAACACCAGTAGCAGGAAGGCAGGCAAATGCATTCTCACAGCTTGTTGCTCTCCGAATGTCTGGCAATCTTAAGACCCTGGAGTGTGCATGCAAGCAGGCTTTGATTCTCATTAACTGTTTCATTCCCCTTGAGTTTAGACCCCAGGTGCCACCCAAGTGGGCCTTCTGATTTAAGCCAGCTTTATAGGAACAGCTTTGCTTTGTTACAAAGTTTCTGCACAGAGAGAAACATCTTAAATATTAAGTCAAAAGGTCAGAAGATCAAGTACTTTTCAGCACTCTTGGCAGGCTTCTCAGGTGCAAAATCTAAACACATAGGTTTGGCAGTATCATATGAGCTTTGCTTTCTCAAGCTCATGATAAAAGAGAAGGGAGGGTGGCAGGGAAAGCAATAGCAGAGTTTGTTCTAACCCCATGCAAACTGATCAGCACTAGGAGTTTTTGGCTGAAGACCCAAGTGGAAAAAAAAAAAGGAGTGGAAACAGTCTATTGTTAGCACCTGAACTTAAATAAGGAGATATGAGAGTTCTTGCTGTAGCTTAAACAGAGGTTTTGAAAGATGAAGGCAGCCCTGATGAACTGAAATGCAGCACCTCAGCCTACATGTACATTTGGGATTCTCCCACAAAGCACAGACAGCATACACACGATAAAGGTGGCAACATGAAGGGACAGGAGAAGAAGAAAGCAAATACCTAAACATTCCTTTAACCTTATTTTAAACAAAGTAGTTTCTCACAAATGAGAACTTCCCCATACTTATTTACTGAAGCCAAGATTTGCTGTAAATGTTAATAACTGGAGCAACTATCCAGCAGATGAGAAAGATCTCTTAAGAAATCCCAATATAAATGCCTTCTGAGGACCAAAATGCCTGACCAAACTTAATAGTGCTGCAAAAAAGGGTAAGAGGAAGACATTTTTTTGTCATTGGCAGAAAAAAAAATGGCTAACTATATTGGTGTCAATGCTAGGGAAGCACAGACAAAAGTGCAAACACAGTCAAGACGTATTCCTGGCATGTGTGATGGCTGACTGCAGTTATCGAGAGAATCCAGATCACAGAAAAGCACCAATGCAGCACAGGCTGCTTCTACTGCCCTGCCCCTTCCCCACAAGGCTGAACCTTTGGTGGAGATGAGAACCACTGGGAATTAGGTGTAGCATAATAAACCCAGAAAGACACATCCAGGGATAATCAGTGAGAGAGTAAGCTGGGCAGAACAGCCCGGCACTTGCTTCTGTGCCTTCCGAAGAAATTAAGTCATGCCTAGTTCTGGGTCAGACAGTACTGGACAGTCAGATGTGCTCAGCCCTCTCACTGAAGTAACTAATAATGCATAGCTGCCTCAACAGAAAACTATCAAAGGATGTTTTCATTTGAAAGTTAGTTTTGCTTGGGGAAATGAAGTGTCTGGGAAGGACCTGTGCTCAAAGCTTACATGCAAATAACAGAAGCCTAAGAATGTTTACCTCTGCTTTAAAGAAATCATGTTTTATTTTAATAGTCTTTGTCTTTATAAGCAGCAAAAGAATGTGAAGAATCAATCGGCTCATATGTACTCATGTGACATCTCCTGCACGTTGCAAGAGATGTATATTGGCTTAATCTTCACAAAAGCTTTAACATTTTTTATTGTGATTTCTAAAGAAGCTTCCACAACACCTAAACTTAACAAAAAATCCTTGATTCATCTTTCAGGAAACTGCTGTGTTGCACTACTTGAATATACTTTAAACAAGATTTGCAGAACTCCAAAAGTGACCTCTTGGTTTAGGGCTACACTGTGAGTGTACCCACGACTAGGGGGCAGGTAGCAGATCTCGCACAGGCCTGTATATCCACTTACGACCTAGGATTTGTGTTACCACAGAACTCATGACCTTAAGCACAAGTTGGAGGCTCACAAGGAGACAGAGAAAGCTATCCAGATACTTCATGTTTTATAGAAATTTTAATAAAACAAGGTAAGATAAATTGAACACTCTCTCCTTACGTTTTCAGCCAGAAGTTTCTCTTATAGTGTCTCACATCACAGTATGAATTTGCTAGCAATGCCACCAGGACAGCCTTATTCCTAAACCACTGCTGCAACCTTCACAGAGTTATTCCCAGACTTCAGCTAAAATTTTATTACCATGTTCTTGTGGGAACAAAATAAAATTAAACACATCACTTGTTAAGCCAAACTTGTCAGAGCTCCATTAATCTTTGAAGACTGAGTCTGCATCTAAGTTGCAGATCAGATCATCTGAACTTGTTCCACCTAAAGCACTTTGGATGCCTTTAATTAGAACAATTTTTTCCAGTCAGGAATCTTTCTTTCTAGGTGTGGTTCAAAGAAATTAGGAAATTGGTAAATAAGTTGTACCATTAGTTTTCTCAGGGATCTAAACATAGGACTTTTTTTTGTGCATTCTTTAATAGCCTTTATATCCTCAAACCAGAAGTATTATGATATGCAGGTTCTATGCATAGGTATTCTATTTACACACAATTAAAACCCTGGGAAAAGCCTGTGTTGGAAATCTTCCACTGATGGGCAATTAAAAGACCACATGACCCATGACTCAAAGTTACTTATATGTGCACGTGTGTGGAATCAATTTCAGGTATAATTAAGTGAAGCACAGTGTTAATGATGACTCATATTCCCAAGCAGAACCTTCACTATCATTATAGCCAATAAAGATGTTAATCATTCTGCAATACAAGCCAACAAGTAACTTTCAAAAACTAGTACACAGCCAGAAATGCTCTCTTATGCAGTTTTACTGAACTGTCTCTGCTGCAGTGGCAGCTGCATTCACTAGTTCATGTCAAGTACTAGAGGAAACACTCAGCGGCAGTTACCATCTGTCAAGACTGGTTACCTTCTGCTAGGGACTATCATGTCCCATACCACCTTTTTGAAGTCTTTGCAGTTCCAGCTCAGTGACTTTGCAACATTTCAGCTGAATGTGGTCAGCAGTCTAGCCTATTAAATTCTCCGTATTACTGTCTCCAATGAGTGATATTATTTCAATATTAAAATATTTTAAAATAAAGTAAGAAGAAAAACATATTCCCTTCCCAAAGAAAAAGTTTACTCTCCTTTCAGTCAAATATTTCAGTGTTTCCTTCTGTAAATGCATGCTTTAACCTTTTGGCAGTGGGCAAATTTATAATTCAGCCAAATCAGCAGGCATGAACAGGTAATTCACTCAAGTTACCTTACTTCACTTACTGGCACTAGACTTCGGTTTTTGTCATTAGGGTGCTCTCTAAAATTAAACACCACCTATCACAACCTCATGGACACTTTGGATTCTTTAAACAGCATGACTGAATACTGAAAAATGCAACTGTATGCCACACTTTAGGCTGGTGAACAGTGTCTGACATAATTGCTTATTTTCATCCACTGACCAGTATATGATCCACTCGGTCTCGTTTCTTCCTCCCAAATTTCATCATCTTCTGCCAGTCTGTTTTGTGATTAGGCTCCTTCCTGAGGCTGAACAACTTCAGTACTTCAGCTGCAATGAAGCTCTACAGAATAGTAAAGGTAAGATTTATCACATTTGACCTAAGAAATTAAACGTATGCACAAAGTACCTTTTTGTTTAGCTAAGAGACACAGGGTGTATGCATGAAGTCAGACTGAAAATCTTTGAGGCAGAACAGGTGGAACAATTATTAAATCCAGAAGTGTGTGTGTGTGGAGAATGGCACCCACTTCTGTGACAATTATGACAACAGAAGCTTTCAATTAAGCACAACAGCAAACAGATTATGACAATTCATTTTATGGGAGAATATTAAAGGAGGGTGGGAGCTTGATGTCCTTGTCCTGTGCCCCAGCCCCTCTGCTCCATGCTATTGAGTTTTCTGAACTGAGTGATCTAGACACTATTTCTGTCTTTCCTAGACAGCATCTTCAGCATCTTAATCAAAATACAGTTACCACCTTCCAAAGTGGGGGAAAGGGGCGAGTAGAGCAGGGGGAGAAGGAAGTCTTCATATTTTGAAATTTTCATTTGTGTCTTGATGAGCTGCATGGAAGGTTCTTTGTTGCACATTTTCAGAGACAGGTTTTTTCCAAATGTCTAGCCCTGCAAGTTTAATCTAGGTCCAGCCATGCTCTAGCCTTCTGGAGTTTTGTCCTTTCTTGATCACTACCATGGATAACAGAAGACCTCCTCTGGCGTACCAAATACAACAATGCCCTCACCAGTCAATTTTTGTGTCCCTCCTACAAACTCCTACTGTCCTCAGTGAGGCTGGCACAGGTGTGTCTGAGCAAAAAAATCCAGCTCATCCCATTTGGCCCAACCCTGCCCTTGGACCCATGCCAATATGTCCATACAGAGTTTCACTGCAATCTGTTAAAGCAGCAGATTGTCAGCATACCAATTTTGTAAAATCAAGGTCATTCTGGCAGTTCAGCACAGAGGACTACGGTTTAGAAGCAACCAGTACCAGCCAGAAGGACAGGGAAGCAAGTATGTTGAATAAAAACCTGGACCATTTTGACAAACTCCCTTTCAGGTTTGTAATCTCATTTGTTTTCTCAGCTCATATCTTGACGGATACACCTGGTATGACCTTTTAACACTCAGGCAAGTGCCAGTACCATGATTTTTCATCTCACTTTCCCTGAAATGCAAAGATTTCTTCCTACCTTGATTTCATCCAGATCATTTGGATCTTTCACTCGGCGAAAGTAAGCAGATGCAATCCTACATGGTTTCATCCAAATAGGCTGATTTAGATTAGGATCCTCAGCAAACATTTCCCCAAAGATCTCTCTTGTTAAATCAAATACCACCTTAACAAAAAAAGAAGTAAAAGTTAAGGCTTCTGTTGTTCATGATAAACATTAAAAGGGCAAGAACAAACTGTCTGAAGACTGTACCTTCTTATAAACCTGTTTGTTTATAGTGTCTGTGTCCTGCTCTTTGAGAGTACTACCAAGATCTGTTTGAAGGCTGAAACTTTGAAGATCATGACCCAGCTCCTTTAGTTTCCAGAGTTCCTCAGCTGCTGCATGCACCATACCTTCCACCTCCACCGCAGTATGAGGGACTGCCAAAGGCTCCTCACATGGCTTTGTTGGCACTTTCTGAGGTTCTACCTTGGGCAGCACTGCTGGTTCCTCAGCTTGCTTCTGCTGGACCTTACGGGAACTCAGGCCATAGTCCTCATCAAACCAGTCTTGATCATCTCCCAGAACACTCAGGAACTCCCGATTGAGCTCCAGCTCTGCCAGTCTCTTGGCAAGCTCTTCCTGACCACTGGCACCAAACACTGGACTCTCCTGTAAATTAAGAGACACGGATTAAATATAAAAGCAGTGTCACGCTACTGTCTAACTCAACTTACAGTTTTAAATGCCCTACTTGTGTAACTGGCAATATATGCACAAATACTCAGGAAAATAATAAATAATCCCACTGTAAATAATAAATAAATCCCACTGAAATAATAAATAATTCCACTGTAAAATTAAAAATGTTTTGATTAAATACTTGGGGCTTCTACCACTTCTAAGAAATGCCTTCAGAGTGCTCCTACAGAGCTTAAAAGACTGCATCCTGCCCATTGTCTGTCCTAGTGTTTAACTCTTTATAAAAGGCTGAGTGGCTTAAAAACTGGTAATGTGACATACAACTTCTCATTTCTCTTACCAGCAGTCTCAGATCTAAAACAACAGCCTAAAAGCTTTTAGCAGGCAATGGCTGTTTCAGTGACTGAGCAGTGCTCACACTGGTGAAATGGGCCAAAGCTTCCTGTGATGATAATATATTGAGATCAATGGCAAAGCAGACAGATTTACTGGGATCTTCAGCAGAAAGGCCAAGTCCTGAATCTGTATCATTAATGATTGTTCTGAGGAAGCCTGAACTTCCACTGCCATGATATATTAGTTCAGAGGATAGAGCAGTCTGATACCTTAATGACCTCTAGAGCAACTAATTATGTTTAAAGATCATTATTTCATATCAAGAATAACCAGAGGTAAGTTAACAGCCTATTGCATTTTGCCATTTTTAGAGTAAAAACCAAAGGTAAGGATCAAATACAAATTGAATGTGTAAGCAGAATGCAACCCAGAAAAAGTATTTTTCACTTTCATGTGCCAAAATGTGTCTTTTGCCCTGTAGGGCTACCAAAACAAGCCATGAATTGGGATATGTAAGAACAAACATGTAAGACAAGACACATAGATACAATCTCAACATCATCCAACAGAACTTGGCAGAAAACAAACCGGTGCCACATAGCATTCCTCAGATTCAATCATCATCAGTCAAAGGAATGATTAACTTAAAAACAGTGCAAGACATCTGCTACTCACTGGTCTGGGACACATGTCTGGAGAGGAAAGTTCTTCTCTTTCATCTTCAAAATCGGAACTAAGAAAAAAGTTATTCAGTCCACCAGGAACTTGCTTTTCTACTTGCTGGGATGGGGCACTGTATTCCTCTTTTACATCACAGAGCTCCTGGTTGCTGAGCTGGATTTTCTCATTCCTGACCTTCTTTATTTGCTGTAACTGATCAACCGTGTCTTTTACAAAATGTCTAAGCAGACTGTCTGTCAGCAAACTGACTTTTTCCAGTTGGTCTTTTGACTTTTCTTCTTCTCTAAGTGGCAGTCCAAGCTGTGCTTCCAGCTGGTTCTTTTCTTTTGTCAGCAAATCCAGAAGTGGAGTTGCAGGCTTCTCCACAAGTCCAGGAAGGAGGTCATCTACCTTTTCAGCACATTCTTCTCCCAGTGTCTTCTGCCTCTCCAGTTTTTCAGAAAGGAAATCTGAGATGTCATCCAACTGAACAGTGGAAATCTCATCCTCAACACTGGAAATGAGAGGAGCAAGGCTCATCTCCTCTTTTACAACATGCTTCAGGTAATCCACCACTGACTGTTCTTGGGTAAATGATTCAATAGCTACAGAAATGTTTTTGCTGTTTGCTTTAGAAGACAACTTCTCATCAACCCTTTCCTCAGCTGAGGCTTCTGAAACAGCTGTGTCTGCAGGACCTTTATCCTGGGAATAGCTCTCTGCTGCATCTCTGCTCTGGCTTTCACCCTCTTTGCCAGGTTTGGAACTTCCTCTGTCTTTCTGGTAGGCTTTGTGCTGCTTCTCCAGTCTATCATCGAAGAATGAGTCTTCATCATTGCTTGTGTCTAAATGGCTATTGGTACTTTCTGTAATGTGGGAGATTTTTTGAGGAGGCGCAAAAATACCATGCTTTTCTTTGCAATCGAAATATTTAACACCATCATAAATTCCACTGTTGTTCCCTTCAGGCTTATCCAACTCCACACCAGCCCAAAAACCTCTGGCAAATTTAGTCAGACCTTTGAATCGCAGTGTTCCAGGCTGGACTTTACTCACAAGTACTCTATCACCAATGTTGAAATTTGGCAAACTATCTGTTTCTTCTATGATCGAAACAGATGCCCACAGTGGTGATTCAACAGGGGCCTGTTCTTGCTCCACATCTCTACGTTCAGTATTTTTCATAAGTTCTGCTGGGGACTTCAGTTCTAATAACCTCTCTGAATGCACGCTGCCAGAGAGAGAGAGGGACCTGTCACTGAGGTATTCACTGATTTCACCATCACTGCCAAGGCTGGTGGATCTGCTTCTGCTGGTCTGTGTGTGCTGTGACCGCTCTCTCAGTGACTCCCCATTAGGAGAGAGAAGAGATGCTTCAAAGTCATCTTTGTAACACTCCCCAGGAAGCATTTCTTCAATTGATGCTTGTTTTCTGGAGGTGGATCCTTCAAAATCTTCAAGGTACGATGGCTCTTTTTCACTAAAGAGTTGTTCTGAAAGCAGATAAACTTTTTCCTCTGCAGATTTGCTGAGCTTGCAAGAAGACTCTTCTGTATTTTGGCCAGTTACAGCATGTTTATTTGTCAGTCTCTGTTCCAAGATTTCTTCCGTACCCTGGTGACTTTCCACAGCCAAACTAAACAGCTCCTTCTGAGAGTGCTCATTTTCAGAACAGAGGACTTTCTTTGCAAGGATGTCCTTTGAGCTCTCCTGTTCATTACTTAACATCAACAAGACATCAGAACTCTCCAAAGGTTTAACATGAGAACCTTCAATCTCATATTCCTCTGACTTCAAGTATTCCAAGTATTCCCGAATCTCAGATTTATAACTGAAAGCAGACTTATCACTGGATGCATTTACCACGTTGTTCACTGACCCATGGGATATTCTGCTAACGTCTTTCACATCTTTGAGAAAAGATGATAAGGGTACATTTTCTAAGGAATCACCAGATCCTGTTCTGGAATGCCCTGGTGACATTAAAACTGAGGAAGGTATTCCAGAAGGTTCTTCTCCATGAACATCTGTCACAGCCACCTTCCTGGTGTGTACAGACACAGATCTCTCCATTTTTGATGACACAGTATCTTGAAGGAAAATAAAAAGTGAATTATAGTTGCATTATTTTATGGAAAACTGCAACAACATGCAACAAAATTAACAGCAAGGTTTCTGCGCTAAAGAAGTTACAAACTGGTGCCTTGGAAACATATTTCTAGCTGTCCCATAAACACGAGCAACACTCTTTTACTTCCAGGGTTCTAACGTTTTTTCTCCGATACTGTTCCTTTACCACTATTTTGCAATGCCATACAACACTGACCCCGAGGTAAGGGATCAGCTATTTGTTTGCAAGCTGCAAATGCAACCAGTATTAGAATGGTAGATAATAATTAGATAATGATCGACAGCAAAACACTGAAGAATATCTATAAAAACCCAACCCTATTCCTAAATTCTTCATTATTTTTGGTTTCCTTACTTTCCTGAAGTGGCAAATAAACAAGAAATAAAAGAAAGGGAAAAGGTTGTCACTTAATTATGGTTTCACATGAACCTCAGCAGAGTAAAACTAAATGCTGAATACACAGGAAACAGCAAAACCAGAAGCTTACTAAATAAATACATGGCTTGGTCATTACGGTTTTATGAAGTATGCATTCTCTCTTAAAACCTCTTCTTGAATCAAGAAGGAAAAGCTTAAAGAATTTTAAAAGACAGTCTTCCAAGATCTTCATCTGTAGTACAGATTCTTCCAGTTACATACCTGCATGTTCTGAAATGGATTCCAAAGATGCTTTGCATCGCTCTGATTCAGCCAGTGATTTCCAGCTCTTAGCTGTCTCAGGCCTAAATTTGAAAAATAAAATTGCATGAATTATGGCTACAACCAGAGTGTGTTGCTTTGTCTTTTTTTCTTTTTTCGAATAGTTGAAATGCAAGCATTTATGATTATAATGCCAAACCAATGATAACAAACAGTTTGCTCTGTCACCATACTGTGACCCTAGAAAACAGGAATGGGGACAGAGAGTTTCGAAAGTCCTGAAAAGTAATTTTTTTTTAAACAGTTTGTTTTCTACTGGACTGCACTAAAATTGCACCATCTGCTGGACAAAATGAAACACTTAAAAATACAATAGGAAGTGCAGAAATCAGTTGAATTCTCTGCCTTTTAAAACCCAAGAACCAAACCTAATTTAAGTTGCAAAGATGAATGGTCTGCCTCACACAGTGCTGCAGGCAATAACACCGGTTATAACAAGTGACCAAAGAGAGAAAAAAAATTCTTCTGGTTTGTAATCCACTAAACCATTTGGCTCAATTCTTGCACAACTGAGAAATGTTCAGAAAGAACTTGAAAACAGGACCTGAAAGGCTGGGAAGGACAAAAGGGAAATGCATACAATTCCAACGACAGTCCATCTTATCTGTTTTGGGTCCAATGAGACCAGCAAACAGGTCAGCAGGATACTGTCCAGTTTCTAAACTAAAAGCTAAACCTCATGGTTTAAAGTTTCAGTTATCTGTTTGGGTTTAAAGTTTCTGCTAAACTCACGGTTTCTCCTAAAACAGTATTCACCACAGTTTCTCAGAAAGAAGAAGAAATCCCAGTTACCTATGGAGCGGTGGTGCCTTGATCTTAGGTTTTTCAGCAGCAGCTGAGGATGGAGTTTTAATCTGAGGTTTGGCTGTTGGCGATGTCTCCAGATCTTGGCTCAGCGCTGCTTCAGTCTTCTTGATAAACTCATCATATGACTGCCCATGGAAAACAGTTATGGCTGTTAGTCTACAAAACCACAACTACAATTTGGTGATCAAAAACTATTAAGTTAATAAAGAAGACATTTGGTTTCTCTGAATAATATACTTAAAAAAAAAATTAAAAAAATTAATTACATGCGAATCACTTTAATCTCTGCTCAGACACTAATGTGTATAAACATACATAAGCCCCTGAGCACAGCTAGTAACCCATTCAAGATAAAATTTTAGAAGGGAATGGCATTTTTGCCTCAAGGCTGTGGTTCATTATTGAAAATGTTTAAATAGCCAGAACACAGTCACACTTCTATCGCAGTAATATGTCTTTCACAGCTGTTGATAGGACAGTCTGCCAACAACATCCATACTGTAATGGTTTATCCAAGGCTAATGATCTTTCACATCACCCTTCTTCCTGCTGTTGCTAACCTCCAGTTGTTTGATCAAACTGGCTTCCTGGGCCTTCAGTCTCTCCTTTTGTCTTTTTTTCTGTTCCTTTTTCAGCTGGTAAACCACAGACTTCCTTTTCCGCAGTTCATCCTTCAGGGCCCTGATCCGTCCTTCAATGTCACTTTGATCAGATGTGGTTTCTGAAAAAGTTTAGTTTTAGTCTTTGCGAACTTCCACCTCACAGAACAGTTTAACACAAAGCAGTAAACAGTTTAGTAAACAGAAAATATGGTCCAAGCAAAATCTCAAAGAATTTAATGTCAACATGGTAACATAGTAAGACTCTAAAAGTAGGATCTCAGATTCATAACACTAGTATACAACATATGAGATTTGCGTCTTATTTAAAAGAGAAAGGCTCTGATACAGTACTTGTTCCCAAACTTGTTCACATCAACCACCCATGTTTACTAACTGCTTATCGTGTCAGCTGTTGCAGAAATTAGTTTTTTCTGACATATTAAAAAAATGTGACAACTCAAAGATGCATACCAAAAATATATAAAAAAATATTTGTTTACAATCACACAGTATGGAGTTTCAAGATGCAGAGTACACTTCAGTGATGAATAGGTTTCTGGCCCATTTAGATTTTTTGCCATGTAGGCTAAATCCAGCTAGGAAATTGAGAGCTGACTGATCAACTGCTGGAAGGAAAGTCAGTTCGAACAATGCAGACATTTTCACTGTTGTCAGGCTTCAGGATGACAATTTATTCAGGGTGAATGGGGGTAGCACTGAGCTTAGACATGGAGGACTGCTCAATAATAGCTTATACAAAGCTACTTGGCATATCTTTGCTCCAACTTTAATTTTACAGATCCTCTATGATGCCATTACTGACTGTAGCTGTTTTCCACCTGAAAAATATTTTTATTTAATGATTATTCCTAGTAATTTTAATACAATCCTTTCCAACCCCAGAACTCCCTGCAACCTGGTTTTCCAGTCCTGATGATGATACTGTTCTACTTCTTTTCCCTTAGGACACTGTCTCCAGATACTTAGATCCATTCTCTGCATGATAACCCCATTCTACCAGTAACTCTGCTACTTCTGATGTTTTTGCTGTAATAACCTCTTAGTCTCTCAGATTTTACAGAGACATTTAGTGTCTCGTTACTTATTCTTTTCTGCACACCTGATTATGTCCACTTGTTTCTTGTTTAAAATGTATACCAACATAGTGCAAAATGAGATCCTTGTCCCAGATTGGTGCTACCACAGTTAAGTATCAAAACTCCTTCAGAATATTGATCTGATACAGCCTTACTGAAGCTCCTCCCAGCAGCTGATGTCCCACTTCCACTTGCACAGCAGCAGCTACAGCTCCTAAGAAGGAACTTGTCTGGTTTGCTTTTATAATGCTCAATACTACCTACAATGTTTTCTGGACCAAAAAGCTTGGATGTTCATAATCATCAATTGCTTTATTGAACATCCTAGAAATAAAGTCACCAGTATTACCTGGTAAGCTAGCAGGAACATCTTGACATTTTGCTAATCAAATTTCCCAAGACAACAAACCACCATAATGAAGGATTTAATCATCAACAACAGCCAGTAAATACAATCAAACTACTGAATTCTTTTTCTATTAACAATTGCTGCTAACAATTTAGAGAATCAAAACAACAAAGGAAACAGCAAGAAAGGAATGGAATCTCACTAGCTAATCAGGAGTACTTCATGATGTCACTGTAATTAACAAACTGCTCCCAAATAGTAAGTGACCACTATGTAATTATATCTTTTCTTGATCAACTCATAAGGGAAAGATCTGTGCATGCTTTCATCTTTAATGATCTTGTCTATGCATGGATTGGATTGACACAGCAACGACTTCCTTACTGCTCAGCAGCTTGGGAGATTTGTCTCTTTACAATGGAATGATTTACTGTGAAACCAGCACCATCCTGGATCAGCTTCCCACCTCTTACACCCTTCTTCAGCACTTGAAATCAAAGATTGCAAACACTTTATTTTACAAAAGTTTATTTTCATGACCCCCATCTACCTGCTCTAATTTTCAAACAGCTTTCTTATGTGGTTGCTCAGTCAGAACTTGAAAATAATTAAGTTGTTGAATGCTCCACAATGTTGCAAACTGCTCTCCAGACAGAATCCCAACACAAATCACTCAGTACATATACCTAGGTGTCATGTATTCATTTCTCTATCCACCAGGAGAACAGCTGCCTCCAATTTCTGTGTTTCTACTGCACTCACGTATACAAAATTAACAAAAAAAACCCAAAATAAAAGATTACTAAGCTTGCTGCACCAAGCACCACAATGACTCGACACATACACATATCTGTAAGCCATCCATCTACACACAAACAACAGTCAGTATATACAATAGAGCTGCTTGGTTTTTTTTTCCCAGTAAGGACTTATGAATGAATTCAGGAAAAAAAAAAAGGCAGGAAGATGCTGTCCCATTTGCTATCAACTGCACTGAGGAATCCAAGACATTTGAGAACCAAAAGTACAGAAAGGTTCAAAACAGACTTTAGTTTAACAGAGCTCACAATAGTGACCCACTGAACCATGGCTCAGGAAGTCCTGCAATCCACATGACTAACAGACTACGAGAACACACCAGGGAAAGGACTGCTCCACACCAGTTCACTTCTAATATTTACTCCCTTAGCATTTACAGGTAGCCAGCTTTAATACTGGATAAAAAAGCATAATGATTCCATATAGTACATCTTGTAATTTACAGCTCAAAATGCAACCTTAGGCCCTATTTTACTGCAAACAGTTCAAATCCTCCTCTAAAAATAAAAACATGTCCTGAAGCACCCATTCATTCTGTGCATGCCAGTGCAGGTCCAACGCGCTCACTCATACTGCTATGATAACAAAGCTATACTGCTTCTAGAGCCAGGCTGTGTTCAGAAGGAGGACAATCATTTCTGTATGCTGCTAAACCACATTGTGCTTTCTTACAACATGATGGTTGGAGATATGTCACCTGTTAAAGCACAGATAAGCTTAGTATTTTTAAATTCTAGGACTACCCCAACTATTGACTCTTACTTCCTTCATACCTGGTTGCAGGAACCTGTGTTGTTTTCTGAAAGAGATAATACATAGACCTTCTTACAGTAAGACCTTCTTAAGCAGAAGCAATCAGATTACATCATGGGAAAATACTCCCACAAAACCCCAAAGCTTGGCAATTTTCAGGCCTCCCCACATCTATGTCTACCTTTCAAGTTTACTTGCTAAAAGCAAAAGCTTTGAAAAAGTGATTTAAACCCAAGCAGATATTACACTTACCTGACTGCGTCACAGATAAAGATTCATCAGACCAGTTGTGAGACATCTGATGAGATTTCACAGGTGAACGTAGCTGTCCTCCAGTTCTATGGCTGCCTTTGCTGGAATCTTGCCTTGATACAGATATGCTGCTTTTGGGAGGAGACTATGGGAAAAGAGAATGACAAATAAGTCATTGCTTGTAAAGACCAGTTTGAAAAGTAGGAGATCATTGTCATCAGGAGCTAGTTACAAGGAAGGAACAGCATGACTAGAGAATATCTTATAGGCAGCAGTACCTATCCAACTATCTTAAGAATATTTGTTTGCTAGGCAACAAAACAAGAATACCAAGAGCAGAAATAGCTGACTGCTTGCTTTGAGCCTAGATTTCAGTAAACCTGCTTAGACTACTCTTATTTCCACACAAGTGAACTGACATGGTTCTGACTCACAGGCGTTCAATAAAGTTTATGTAATCTTATTTGGTAACAACCATGGCAATAGAAACTCCTAGTAAACATATCAGTGAAATCAAAATGACCACTTCATGTAAGGGGTGCAACATGACAATCTAAATTAGTAAAACAGAGCATTTCTCTGAGGCCAGGCAAACAATTCAAAGAGCAAACATTCTTCCACAATGCTGCTTACTGATTTGATGTTATACCAAAAACCTTTCACACACCCTGGACGCAACCTCTGGCACACATTAGACATTTTACCTCACTTCTCAGCAAACTTTCCAAGAAAATATTTGTGATAACTCTAGAAAGTATTTCTAGAATACAGAACTATACAGATACTCTAGATGTAAAGTATGACTACATGTATACTGTACGTATAGCATAACTATAGAAACTCTAGATGAGTTCTTTTACCCCACAGACACCATATTTTCTGTCTCACTAAGCACAGAGCAAAGTTATCAGGATGAAACTGACAAAAATTATCAACCAAGTAGAAATAACACTTATGGAACAGTTGGAACAAGAAGGTAGAATTAGCTACTGAGCAGACATAATCTGAAACCCAAAGGGTTGTGCATGATGTTACAGCTCTGCTTCTTCATCCTATAGTTATACTTTGGGATACATTGCTTGCAAATAAAGCAAAGCAGAAAACCAGAGCATAGTTTCCATGGCCTCAAAGAATTTATACAATGGTAACAAGCTAGCCTACAGCTAATTTACACTGGTAAACTGGGTCAGTGTTCCACCACTTAATACTGCATACCTACGTGACATACACAAAACATTTTGCAAGACTACCCACAAGTTTAAAAATATCTAAACTCTGTGATGAAGCAATTTCTCCTCCAGACGTCAGCACGTACCTGATCACAATGCGTATGCACAATAACATAAAATGGTACTGACAACAGAAAACAGCTTAATCCCTGCTTTGGCAACTGGCATGGCTATGCTTACTCCTCTTTCAAGCCTTTTCCAAGTGTTAAAATACATATAGCATAAAAACTCACGAGTTTGCCAGGTGAGGTAGGGGACTTGAACTCTTCAGAATAAACCATTTCTTCATTAGCTGTACTCTGATCTGGGCTTTCTAGCTGTCCATGGCCCATAGTCTCTGATGGGACAGACTCAGCAGCTGGACTGCCCAGATCTTCTGGGACAGAGCTTTCACTGTTCAGATGAGAGCAAGAAGGTGCTGGAGACTCTTCTTCACTAGCCATTTCTGAGATTCAACAAAAGGAAAAACAAAGCACTTAAGAACTTGCCCTGATTTACAGGCCTTCAAAGATGCTGCTGCCTGTATACAAAGTAGTAACTGCTACCAATACATGTCAAATTGGTGCTATTTCCTCCACTTAGACACCGAGGGTGGAGTATTTGGCAAGAACAAGCATGTTTACTAGAAAGCTATGATTTGAGACTGCCAAACCTTCTTACTGATTGCTGAACATCTAAAATAAAGAGGGTTTCAGGATATTCTAACATTTTCCAGACAAAACACTCAAAAAAGATCATTAGCGAAACCTGTCCTTCTGGTTGACCATACACCATAGCAAGAATCACTATTAGTTTGAAAAAGTCAGGGAGGAACATACAATCTGCAAGTCAGATATTGAATTTAGAATTGACTGCTTCCTTTACAGTAGCTGTAGAAAACATTTTAATGTTATGATTTCATCATAAGTGGCTCAACTGGCAGCAACTAAAATAATAAGTTGGGTTTTCAAAATTCCTGTTTATTAAATTCTGCAGGAGTCACAGCATTACTGAGGCAGTCATGGAGAATTACCTGGTATTTCAGCAAAGGCTGGGGAGCAGAACTTCTGAACATGGGCTGTGCTCCAGTGCTTACTGGTAGATACAATTAATAGGAAGCAAGTATATTTTCTCATTCTGAATTTTTGTTAATCTGAACTTACTGACTTATATACATATATTTAAAACGTCTTACAATGCCCAAAATCCACATGACTCTTCAGTAACAACCCTAACAGGGCATAATTCTGAATTTCCTCTGCACATTCAAAGGACGTTGCCTGCCTTTAGCAAAGTGTGAGAGAAAAAAAGAAAGTTATTGTTTCTAGAACAATCCCGAAGTTTCATTATTTTCTTTACTTCTCTGCCCTTCATGCTGATATGGTCCACTTAAGACGGAACAGTAAAGCTGTGGCTCCCAACATTTGGGAACTTCTCTTTTTCCTAACAAGAGCATCACTCACGCTAACTGCATCCTTACACACTTAAGCACAGTTGCAAATTTCAAATGGTTATCCTGCATCAACAAGACTGTAGAAAAAAAATGCTGAAACACAGCCTCCTGTAAGAGCCATCCTTACCAATAGTGAGAAGGCTAACAGGACAGATACTTCAAGCACTACAGAGGCTTTAATAGAGTATGTTCAGAAGATGATCCACAGAAGATCATGAAGTATTTTTGTTCTGAATTGTATGTAGAAATGTCTGATGGGCCTCTGGTGCACTGTTCACTTGAGAAGATACACAGCAAAGGAAGAATACACTTTTAACTAAAGCGTAAAATGGGGCTAAAAGAACAAGGCAACAGAATGCACTAAAGACTGTAGAAACTGATATTCTAAGGGGGTCCAGAGAAGAACCACCACCACCAAAACATCAAAAAAGGAAAAAAGTGCAAACGTAAGCAATTGTGTCAAATTATGCTTCACTTGTTATTTGCATCACTTCCCCTCACTTCCTTTTACCTTTGGGCTCAGTTCTCTGATCTCCCAGCTCTTTCCTGGCTATTTTGGTTTTGAGCAGCTCTTTGTCCCAGGCAGCTAGAGCCTGCTTTTCTATTCGCCGTATTTCTGCTTCTTCTGCATCCAGGCGGCGTTTCCACTCCAACAATTCTTCAGCATGTTGTCGACGCTGCATCAGCTTCTGTTCTCGCTTAGTTAGAAACCTAACAGAGCAGAAGACAATGAGAAAACAGTCAATCACACTCAAAGGTCCCGATACCCAGATGCTCTATTGCCACAATTTCTAGAATTACCACTGTTTAGATTTTTTTCAAGGACAATATCCACACTAACAGCTATGTTCTAGACCTCCCACGTGCTGCTGAAAAAAACTCTATAATTAAAAAAGATTGTTTTCTTTGCAATAAGTCTACAACATACTGTAGTGATAGGCTACAGTAGATGACAACATTTTAAAAGATCTTCAAAACCATTAAAAGTGCTACTAACTAGTCGTTAAAATGAACAGGTTAAGTTCCCAATTTCAGTACCTGAAAAGTACCAGTGGTATTAAACTGGAACCCTCAAGAAAGCAGTGACTGTTTGAAAAATGAACTTTTCTTTTCACTAATCCCAATGACAGAAAAATTGTAACTGCAAGCTGCCCCACATATATTCCAAATGCATACTTCTAAGAGAAGGTGATGCTGTATTAATAGATGTGAATTACTGGAGTTTCCATCCTTCTCCCCTTAAGCATCATCTCTGTGGATAACCACATCTGAAATGTTAATTGTGAGCTGACAGCATCAAGAGAATATGGATGCAGGACGTTTTTTCCCAGCTACTAACATATCTGGTTCCTGGTTTAACAACAGATAAAAAGCAAAGCTCATGATGAAAATTATGAGATATTTTCTTTCTGACAAAGATTTCTTAGGTGATTCACAAAACCTCAAAAATGAGGAAATTCTTATAGGACTCTCTAGGTATGAATAAGTTTGTGTGAATATACTCGTTCTCTTTGACAGCTCTTGAACAACAGTATTTCTGGTCTTATTTCTAAACATTGAAGTAACCAAGACCATAGCATTTAAGCTTTAACACAGTAAATGAAATCAAGATCAACATCAACTGCATGTACTTCCTCTGACATGCCAAGTCTAGAGAAGAGTGTGTATCAATTCATTAATCTCCTACACTTAAATTATGACATCACAAAATCATTCTGCAGAAAACACATGGTTTGCCAGCTAAAGTTCACCCTCTACAGGAGGTGGGGTGCCTAAAAAGGCAGTCTTCAAAGATTTGCGCTATTTGCTTTGCAAATGTGTTTACAATTTGTAAGTTTCAAGCTATACCAATCACTTGGCATCCAAGTTTTTAAGCTGCAAAGCAGATGATAATTTCATTTGTGCTTTTTTAATCTCCCATGTTTCAAAAAAAGCCCTCTTATTTGCAGAGACTGGAATGACCAACTAGCTAATCTGCACATCTTGCCTGCTAAGGGCCATTTCTTGTTTGTTCACTCCATGTTCATTCTGCTCCCTGGAAAAGTGAGCTGGCAGATGACCAGAAAGGTTAAGATTCAGGTAAGTCCATCTCTAAGATTGATTCACATAGGGTGGACAAATTATGACTTGAAGATAAAAGTTTCAGAAGCCAGTAAGACATGCCCACAATCTTCTTTCCTATGATCAAAACAAGAGCAGGTGAAAACCAGAAGCATCTCAAGAGTCTCTGGGAACACCTTCAAGCTGACAGATTCAAATGATTTTGTGCATTACTTTATTACTTTCTACAGACAAACATCAAACATTGTCTACTTTTAGACAAACTCAAAAGATTAATATCATTAAGAAGCTAGACTACCAACACTAACTGCATTGCAAACATGACATGGACAGTCATGTGCCTTTCAACAGCACTATCAGATTTATCAGCTTTTACTTTCAGATACAAACCAGTTCCAGCTAATTTAGCAGACCACGTATTTGGAACTCATTCTAGAGTCATTATTACAATGATCTCACTGCAAAAGGCAACTTTTTCTTCTTTCTTGTAAATGGCTTGATTTCATCAGAATGTCTGGATCTTCACAGCTTACTGGATCTTTAGGAAGGCAAGTCCAGTTGAATTAAAATGCAAGAGACAGGCTGAAATAAATGGATTGAAAAGAATAGGATTCACTATAAGCATTAACCCAGAAGACTAGGGGACAGAAAGGAGAAGAATTAATTAAATGAGGATTAAACTAACCACCACACAAAGACTACTTGCTAGTAAGAAAGGTAAGTCAAAAGAAGTGATGGGAGAGAAAGAAGTTTCCAACATTCCACCTATAGAAAGAAGAGGATTAAAGCAGCATGCCTAAAGATGCGGACCCTTTTATAACCCTGGTGTTTAAAAGGTCAGAGCCACAAGGCAGTATACACACTGCCCTGATATTTACTACAGTCTAGAGGGTTCCAGTTGTAACACCAAAGGTATGCATTTATCCTCAAAAGCAGCAGCACCTTCATGGGAAACAAAAAAAAAGGCAAAACCACGCCTGGCATCTATGAAGCTGGAAATCTGGGGGAGAAAAAGAGCAGCAGCACTCAGATTGCATCAGCATGATTTCAAAAAATCTAACTATTTCTCTGGTGCTAACGTCACACATTTTATCCGTGCATCCCAAATATTAACCTGGAAGCATAACTTGCTGCTCTGACCTGTGCTTGTACATTTATATCCAAGGTATACTGACTTCAAATCCAAATTAGACAGCTTCAGCAGCTACTCTGAAATGCTAACCAGACAGTGGGCACAAAGTGAACTATCTGCCATTTAGAACACAGTAGGAATAAGATATGAGAATCATATAATGGTTTATATTTGAAGCAACCTTAAAGATCATCCAGTCCAACTTCTCTACCATGGCCTGGGACACCTTTTACTAGATTAGGCTGTTCAAAGTCTCATCCATTCTGGCCTTGAACAATGTCAGGGACGGGGCATCTACAACTTCTCTGGGCAACCTGTGCCAGTGTCTCAGTAGCTTCACCATTAAAAAAACCCCAACATCTTCCTTATATTTAATCTAGAGCTACCATTGGTCTAAAACTATTACCCCTTGTCCTATCACTACGGGCCCTAGCAGAAAATCTTTCTGTTTTTTTCTTATAAGCCCACTTTATATATTGAAAGGCACAAATAAGGTCTCCCCAGAGCCTTCTCTTCTCCAGGCTGAAAAACCACACTTCTCTCAGCCTTTCTTCATAGGAAAGGTGCTCCAGCCCACTGATCATTTCTGTGGCCCTCCACTGGACCTCTTCCAACAGATCCATGTCTTTTTCATCCTGGGGACCTTGGAACTAGATGAAGTACTGAGATGGGGGTCTCATGAGAGCAGAGTAGAGGGGAAGCATCAGCTTATATCCAGTGGTTTTTTTGTCCATCAGCATGCCCAAGTCCTTCTCTGCAGAGTAGCTCTCAATTCATTCATTCCTCAAGTCTACACTGATTCTGGGGATTGCCCTGACCCACATGCAGGACCCTGTTATCTCCATGAGGTCCACAGTGGCCCCCTCCTCAAGCCTGTCAAGGTCTCTCTGGATGGCATCCCTTTCCCCCAGTGAATCAACCACACCACTCAGCTTGGTGTCATCATCAGACTTTTTAAAGATGTACCCAATCCCACTCACTGTCTATGCCATTAAGAAAAATCTGACAACAACAAGGAAAGTGTCGAGAAGTTCACTGATGGAAGAACCTCGACTTCCTAGGACTGAACAGAGCATGCTCTATCAAAGAGTCTATCACTTGAAAAAGATGCAGTTACCTGACCAATTGGTTGTAGATATACAGCTGGAATTTGGGGTGAAGGTTGGGAAAACAGACACTGAGAGAGGCCCAGTGGTGAGACGTAAAGACAGAGAAGAAGTAGTGAACAGGAGAGCAGTGTCTACAAAATAAGGAGGAAGAGTTTAAAACTAAGATAGCAAAAAAGGCAGAAAGAATGAGAAAAGGATAGCATCTAGCAAAGAACTTTAAAATTAATTGCATTTAACATTGTATAGTTATTACCCAACATCTGAAGTAGAAAAACTATACACTGTTATGCAGAAGGTAACAGAAAACACACACACACCACTCCATTTTCTGTTAATTAATGGCAAGCAACTTTCACACTGCTAGATTTTTCTTTAAATTTTGAAAAGAGTTTTATTTTGATGCAGACTTCCACATATTAACATATGTTAACACATTTCAACCTGATCTTCTTGCAACTCCTGTTATTGTAGTTGTCAATACAGTATACAATGAGCATTAAGTAGCATGCTAGCTTTGCTACATGAACAACTTTGCCTGTCTGAAACGTTAAACACATTTTCATTCACCTGGTGAAACCCCAGTAAAATTCATTCTCCAAAGGTAAGCACCAGTGAAAGGGGGAAAAAAAAAATTACCTATTTTAAAACATGAGCAAATCCAGGAAAAGTCTGAGAAATACCTGCAATTTGACCTCTAGCTGCTATTTTGGCTTTTGGCAATGAAACGCAGGCTTGGTCTCAGAATACTTGTACATTGCCTCTTTCATTTGAAGTACTAACTGCAGAAAGATAATGTCTATTTGTTAAAAAAAAAAAAAATAAAAAAAATCTATCTACCTAAACTTACAGCTGTGCTTAAAATGGTATTTCCTAAACAATTACCATTTTAAGTTAATTCCTAATGAATTATCATATTTATAGAAAAGTGCCATGCTCCACATAGCTCTATCAACTACAATGCAAGCTAAGCAGCATATTAAGGAAAGGCAAAAGAAAATGAGCATTTAATCAGTTCTTCTATAGCACACATTATCGTTAAAGTTGCATATGCAAGGAAAGCAAGGGGAAGTGGTCAACTCTCTTTGACAGAGCATGCTCCTGTTCACATGCAAGCTATTAAAAAATAACCATTCTTTCATTCCCCTTTTAGCAGAAGAGAAATGTTAAAGCTGCCTCGTAAGTAAGGAAGCCACAGGATTTCCACCTGGCTATGGACTACACCAAATCCAGCATAGTAGGCTCTCCTAAATCCTTATTCTAGTTCCTCTAGTACTTCACTCAACATTCAGCCTCTTCTTTTGCCGTATCTCACTCACACCCTGATTAAGCTGCACTCCAGACAGCAGCTTCCTATCATTACACCCCAAACCAAACGTCTTAATTATGTTAATATTATTCTTACGCATTTTACAAATAAGAACATTTAAAAGACTACAAGTCAGCACTGGTTTTCAATCAATAAGCACTGCCTATTGCAATCAAAATTCCTGCAAAAGATGTGCAAAACCTATATAATTGAGAAGATCAAGTACTAGAGAATCATTTGTTTACACAAAATATGACTTCCTTTGAATATGTCTGTATTAATCTAAGACAAAACCATAAAATCAAAACACATGACGACACGTATCGCACAACTTCCACTTGTTCTGCCTAAAAGCAATTATTTCAGCTCAAATCCTGCTATCCACCTTTTGAAAATTATTCTTCAGGTAAGCAATATTTTGGACTGATGATTCAATTATCTCTAAGGGCAGAACATAATTACTTGCAATAGTAAGAACAATTATTTATTAATATGTAATTCTTTCTGCAATCATACTTGTTGCTTAGAAATGAACGTACTTTGAAACAGTAAAATTTCAAAAACAATACCGACAAAACCACTACCTGATAAAAAGTAGGAAAGGAAGTTTTACATACAAAAGTGTCAGCTCCTATAGTGTTGATTAACACTATATCTCAAAAATGGTAAAATGTAACTTGGTTTTGTTACACCATCTGAAATTTTGTATGTTGCATTTCAGGTGGCAGAAAAAATAAAAGATCCTCTTTAAAAAAACCCAAACCCACAAGGTCAGAAGAAACTCCTTGTTTTCTTGAAACCCTGTAAGTCAACATGGCCTGCAGACCGCATCCTTCTCAAGTCCTCATCTTAAGCCATTTACCAACTTCAAAACATATTTTGAGAAAAAGAGTTTGCTGCTACAGCGATGGGGTTGGTTTTCACATGACTTGGAATGCCAAGAGTTTCGTTTCGGAAATATGACAATTCAGAATCTTGAAATCATTTGTCATTTTGGCTAAATTTACCAGAAGAGTTTGAATAAAATAGCAATGAATTCAGGCTAGAGCACAAAGGCTATGTATACTTAGAATATGTTTTTGATTTTTCCTGCTTACACCAAATCCTCATTTAATACTACTGGTTTTTATCGTCATCATATACAAATACATACAAGTCTTGGAAACGTGCTTCTAAAAAGATTACAAGGAAATAGGGTGCTAAGGAGTCACAAACAGCTTGCAAATGGCAGTGCCTGTTTTTTGATGTTTTAACTAGATGTGTTAAGAGTCACAAGAGAAAAAAAAAAAAGAACCATTACATAGATCTCCCTTACGGACTAAAATACAGTGACATACTCTGGCTATAAGTTACAAAAAAAAAATAATAATAAAAAAAAAGTTTAACCAAAGACTATTTCTTGCAGGAATTGGCAGAGGTCAAACTTTAAACAGATTAGTCTCAAAAATAAACGTAAGGCTTCAAACCAAAGAGCACACGCTGGAAAAGCATTTGGGATGTTTAGTGCAGACAAACTAATCCCTACACTGATGAGATGCACAAAAAAAATTTGATTCAAAACAATTTAACAAGTGAAACCTTCAGCTTTAGTTTTCAGATGCAGGAACTGCACATATACTTCACTGTTTCCTCTGAAGACTAACAACCAACTTCAATTTTTTTTCCAACCCATGGACCAAACAGGATGAAAAGAAAGGTCTTACTAACTGCCCAGTCACACACATAAAACCTCCATTAATTAAGAAAATACTACAAAATGCATCCTAGCTCACTTTAATGCAATTAGAATTGAAATTCTGCAGCTGGATAGTAAGGTAGAAATCATATGCCTTACAAGCTCTGTGGCTTTCTGTGAGCTAGATCTCAAACTCAGTTACTAGTTTTTGCATAAGACTATTCCTATTTTTAACTTATGCTTCAATTCAAGATAAAATTGGTACTGTAATTCCAGAGTCTCATTTCCTATATTTCTGCCCTTTAAAATAAAAGGGGAGATACAAAATACAGGCACTATTTTGACCATTTGACTTCAGAGGTCGCATTGCTAGAGGAACTCTTGCATCATCAAGCTGGAGCCTGTCCAAGTTCCTTGAGTATAAAAGTATCAAAATCTCTTATATTGAAAACCAATCTTGTATAATAAAAACTTATTAGCTGACACACTGTCAGCTAACAATGTCCAAATCTCAGTATTCATGCAGCAAGTGTAGCCTTTGTATATTATATTCAAAAATTAATACAGTTCTATTAATGCTTCCAATCAGCTATTTTTCAGGCAACTCAGATCAAAGCTGATGTGATATTAATAGTGCAGATACTGGCCAAACCAACTCATTCTATAAAAATAGTAAAGTCTTGCATAAGAAGTGAAAAAAAAAAAATAATAAATTTAATTACTTCTCATCCATTCTGCTGCGCATTTTTTTAAGTTTCTGCATAATGCTACTAGTCTCACTGCTGGAGATTGAGATTGGGGAAGGGCTGCGTGTTTCTGCATCAGTTGGAAGTGGGCTAGAACCATTGCTCTGTTTGGTGTCGTCCTCACTGTGAAGTTCCTGCAATTAAGTGTAAAAAAACCAAAAAGGCAACATTAAAAGTAGGAAAAGTTATTCTATAATCCTTTTTAGACATTATGTTAATTTAGCTTACTTCTCTCCAGACTACAACAAATACTACTTCAGGTAAGTCTGTCCACCTGCAGCTTTAACTTTACTATACAACTTCATTTTTATTTGACACAAAGTTTTTTAGTACATGCTTTTCCACCATAATTTAAGTTCTTCCTAGCTGTATCTAGAAAAAACCCAACAATAACCCAACATCAGAACTGAGTTACCCAATCAGGAAACCAATCCTTTCTATACTACTATTATTCAACTTGTGTCTCCTCAAAAGGAGCAGTAAGGAAGCAGACAGTCACCAAAATCCTGTCTTGCTGTCTTATAAAGCAGATGCATTAAACTTAGTGTAATGACACTGACACTCACACAAAGCAGCAAGTTTTGGGTTTAACACTTACATTTAGTACTTTGGAGCCTGAAAAATAATCAAACAAAATCAGAGCCCAAGACATCTAAACAACAAAAAGCTGATATTCCCAAAGTCATTGGTTAAGCTTGAGAGTTAAAAAACCATTTACTGCACAGTTAAAACAAAACATTTAATAATTTCCTTAAAAAATGCTTTTAGAAACTAAACATTGCTGAGATATAGAGGATGAGACCATATAAGGCAGACAAAACTTTCAAGTGATAGGTCCAATCCAGTAGCTTTCCATTCCTACAAAAACTAAAATCAAACACTAGATGCATGGAGAAAGAGGGAACACTCCAGCTTCTGTATGAACACTTACTAGCTTGTTTTCTCCTGCAGACTTTAGCTTCTCCTGCAGTTTCATTGTAGTCTGGCGGATTCGTTCTATTTCCACTTGCTGTTTAAGGATCAGCTGTCTTTCCTTCCGAGCAGCCTTGTTAGCCTCTTGAAGACGCTTAATTTCTGCCTTTTATGTATAAAAGATTAAGCATAAGAACTGTGACAGACAACTCTCAAGAACACACTCTAAAGCTGCCAGTGTCCTTGCTAGGGGTTTAAAATTACTGCAATTACTGATGAAGCAACTAGCCTGAACTTCAGCAGCAAAGAACAGAAGATCAATTAATACTTCCGAGTCTCAAAAAGTGAGATTACTGACAGAGAAAGACCCTTTAAATCAATGTGTTAAATACCACCGAAATGCAAGTAAGACTTGGTGGTAAGAAATACTGCTAGCTTCCTATCCAAAAGCCTGGTATGGAGGTTTCTCAATTCTTAGCTTTTACAGTGTCTGAAACATTTAATGGCTACACAGAGGCTTCAACAGGGTTTTCCTACAGAGCATCAGTTACCTTTTCCTGCTGTAATCTCAGCAGCAGACCACGCTGCCTCTTTCGAATAGGAGGCATCTTATCATCCTCTCCCTTGTCTCGCAAATGCCTGCAAACAGATTGGAAGAAAAGATTAAATAAGATAAAAGTATGTAACAACGAACCACAAGTCTTTTACACTTTAAAGTAAAAAACCGAGATTTACTTTTCTAATCTGCAGAAGAGTATATGCCTGTAATTAATCACTTGCATGCTCTATAGTGAAATATGTTGTACTGTTTAGTCAGACACACACAGTTGAAAGGCCAGTGCAGGTAATATGAGATCTTACATGAATGGGCAGAAGCTCTCAAGAGGTAGTATTCTCACCATTTGAGAAAGACAATAGAAAGGACACTTGGGTCACTACCTCACAATCCTTTGTCAAACCTACATTAACAAGAAATTGGAAGAAAATGCCTGTTGAACAATGGTACTCTCATGCAGAGAGTGACCATAGAAAAGTATTATTGATTAAATCTGGCCACTACCATACTTCAAGTGGCATTCCCAGCCAAAGCACATGTCAGGTTGAAACAAATTATTAAGTACTACTTGTATCCAGATTCACAAAATTTGGTTTGAGTCAACTAAAAAGACCCCAGATAGACATCAAGCAAATTAAGGTCTGTTTGACAGTTTTCTACCTTCCTGAGTTAAGACTTGCCAAGTAACAGGTGGGAACTACCTTCTCTGACTGACAACAAACATATGATGTTCTACTGTTTCAATGACATTCTCTTTGATCAAACAATGCTCAATGCAGAGCATCAAAGTACACTTACAAACTGGGTTCTGTTCTTTCCAAGTGACAATAACATTTGTATAGATTATTGATGTCAGAAGATCAGTTCAACCATTGATACTTAAAAAGGGAGGGGTGGGAAATGGTCAGTCACCAACAGTGTATATTCAGAGCTCTCTTACTTCTTCTGGTGTTCCAGCCAAGCTAATTCAGCCTTGGTCTTCTCCTTCAGAGCCTTCTCTCGGAGCCGAAGCAGTGAGGACTGATGAGCTGCTCGCATTTCTTCTTCTTTCATGTACTGTCTTACCATCTCCATGGTAAATTTAGAGAAACTATCTTGTCCCCCTGAGAATGGCATGCTTAGCTCCTGGAAGACAAGAAAACTTTGGCATGATTTAGAGAAATCCCAAGGCTTTTTTCAATTACAAAGTGTGTGTGTCTATACAGATATACACAAAAAAAACAGAAGGGAAGCTCCTTTTATTCTGAGCTTTTTCTGCCCGTGACTGTGTGAAAGTTTTGGGGTGTCTCCTCTTGAGCCAGAGAGTCAAAGCATCCTCTTAATACTTCTTAGCTGTGTATAGGCATAGTAGAAAGATTTAATCCACTGAGCTTTTATAACCTGCCTCAAAATGTCATTCCTCTTATCCAAAGCCACAAGAGAATAGATAGAGGCCTGTTTTGTAGGTGATCATGCTCGCACAACAGTGACATATTGCATGATTCATGTAATCCTTAATTTTGAGATGCTCAAAGAACCACAAGGGGGAAAAAATATCCTCAGGTTTGCAAACAGAGCTAAGAACAGCTCACCTGAAGCTCATTAGCTTAACCATTTCAGTTCAGTTAATTTACCTTCACTATGGTTGCTTGACCTACCTTGATAGATGACAGAGCTGTTTTTTCTGGGGAAACCTCCTCATCAGAATCATCACGATTACCCCGTTTCTTCTCCAAGTTATTTCTGCGATGACTCTCAGAGGGCAGCAAAGACCGAAAAGACTTCTCCTCAATCTCATCCTCTGTCATGGACTCATCAAATTTCAGGGAATATTCTGTTGCAACAGAAGCAGAATCTGAGGGAGAAATCAGGGAAGTGGTTGTATGCTCAGGCATGTAACATGAATGCAGTTTTACCCTGTCTAATCTCAAAGTCAGAGGGGCAGGAAAGATAGGGAGAGAACTAATGCAGAATGAAATGGGTGTTCAGAAAATCATGGAATACAAGGTTGGAAAGGACCTCAAGGATCATCTGGTTCAACCTTTCTTGGCAAAGCATGACCTAGACTAGATGGCCTAGCACCCTGTCCAGCCAAATCTTAAGTGTCCAATGTTGGGGAGTCCACCACTTCTCTTGGGAGATTATTCCAACAGCTGACTGTTCTCACTGTGAAAAATGTGCGTGACCTGACCTTGAGTTATTGGACATCATGAAATACCATTATCCAGCTTGACAAACCTAACAGACTTCTGCAAACAGGTATAAACGCATTTCTGGGCTGCTGAAATATTTGGTGTTCAGCTTGCACGTTCGGCAAGTGAACTTCCAGCCATAGCTAGCACAGCAGAAAACAGAACAGCTCACACACTCCACCACTCTGATGTGCAGAATTTCAAAGGTTACAATCTCAATGCCACCCTCTCTTACTTCTTAAAGAGACTACCAGTTCACCTGGAGCTCAGCTTCTTCACGTATATTCCCTCATTTATTTCAGAAACTAATTCTGAAACAGCACCTCCCTTCCCTTCCCCCTTACCACCCTCAGATTCATCACGTATGAACAACACAGCTTACCTTTTTCATCTGGCAGTGATAAAATACTACCACTTCGCAAGGAATCATCCACACCAGTATGTGCCTGGTCTTCAATACTGCTAATTATCTTTTCACGACGGGAAAGCTTTTTCTCATTCTCCTTAGAAGATGGAACTGAAGGACTTGCTTGGCGGCTGCTGGTACTACTGTGTTATCAAAGAGATAAGCAGTTTCTTTTAAATGACTTTGCACATTTCAAAGTATTTATACTGCATTACTACTGCACGTACCATGATTAACATGCCAGCAACAACTGACATGCAGAGGGTTTGGGACTTTAAATGCAGCTTGGCTACTTCAAAATTCCAAGCCTCAACAAGCTGCAGATTGACAGCAGGAGTTGGTATTTTTATTCTACCTTCAAATCCAAGTGCTTTTTAGGTATGCACACCCTCTACCTGGCAATGAGCATGGATGATAAACCCCTGCAAACATCTCTCCTTGCAGTTTTTAAAAGGATGAGTGAGATGGCAATATTATTTTAAGTTAGAAGAACTACAGAGGACATAATCATTCCATTTGGACAAGATCACAGACGGGCTGTGAGAAACTTCATGGGACCTAACTAGATCAGGTTAGTGAACAGGAAACAAAGAGCTAAAAATCCATTGTTAAACACAGGTGAGATACTAAAAAGTAACACCAGAAATGAGTCAAACCTAAACCTCAGGCAAATAATAGGCCATGCACTTCATGTAAACTCTCAAGCCAGTGCAGAGCAGAAGTGATAAAAAAAATCAAAAACTAGAGAACAGAAGAGAAAGTAATGCACATTACAGCAGACAACTCTACAGGTCCCTGCACTGTATTTTCAGAACACATGCTCCAGTCTGTGTTCTATTCCATTCCAAAAACACACAGAGCAAAATGAGAAGGGCACAAAATACAAATATTTAGAACAGGGAAAAAGACTCATATAAACAGAGATCTGAAGGGACTTTTAGGCTACAAAGGTGACACAATGAAAGTATGGAAGTAGGCCACTGGAATAATCTCAGCTCAACAATTTCTGAATGTATTTCATCTAGCCAGAGTCAAGGCCATGTCCAAGTTCTGAACGCCTGCAAGAACAGAGGATCCCACAATCTCCCTACACCCCCAAGTCTAGTGTTTGACCACTCTCACAGTGAACACTTTTTAACTCGGTGACTTTCCCCTTTCTGTAATGTCACCATTGCCTTTTGTCATCTCACTGTGCATCTCTAAAAAGAGTCTAACCTTATGCTACCTAACAACTCATGTTTTAAGATACTGCAACTAGATTCCTGCCCCCTTAGCCTTCTCTTTTCCAGGTCAAGTTAGCTCAGTTCCTTTATCCTGTCTTTTACATCATGCACTCCAATCTCCCCTTGGTGGTTCACCACTAGACTTGTGTCTGTATGCAAATATCTTCTCTTTACTGAGAAGCCCAAAACTGGACGCTATATTCCAGATACAGTCTCACAAGAGTCAAACAGAGTGGAACAGCCATTTCCCTTTGCCTGCTTGCTAGACTTCTGCTAAGTCAGCTGAATGAGAAAGTGAAACTCAATTACTTTTATATTGCAAAAGAGAAGCGCATCCAATTAGAACAAATACAGCAAATTCAAAACTGAAGACATTAACACACTGCGGGCTACAGTGTAGTAGGATTTTTTAATTAAAGACAAAACAAATTCTGGTAGGCATATAAACCTTCAAGCTCCAGAATATGAGACATGTTTACCTGTTGAAGGTTTAATGCTGACCATGTCTCTTTTTAAAAAAAAATATTGAAGGAAATATCTTGATATTCCTTTGTACTCTAGTTCTTATTTATAGCAAAAACACCCCTGTGTAATCTAAACCCTTCTTACCTCTGATCATGAGCCTTCGATCTTGAGGACTCTGAATAACTATCAAACATTGGTGAGTATGTCTGTTTTGAGTCACCTGTCCCCTCTTTACCTTGTGATATGGCACCAGACTCACATTTCCTAAGAAAGCAAAGTGTTTGGTGTAAATCTATGTTATCTTAAACCAAAGAGGAATACAGTTTACAAGAAGTAGTAACAGCTAAAATTTCTGAAGAGATCACTTAAAGCTTAAGACTAGCTAAATCATCCCACAAAACATTTAGGACATCTTTTTCTATACTTTTTATATCAAGGTTCACAAAACCAGTTGATGTCACCTTTGTCACATACTGTTAAAGGGTATAAAGATGGATTCTGAATTCTTCTTCAATGCTCACTCATTATGACATCTTAAAATTCTCTTCAAGTATAGGTGAAGCAGAACCTAACAAATTTTACTTCCCCCTTCCCAAGATGTGAAACATTAGGGAAAACCTGTTTGTATCAGCTCGGGCTCTCAGTTGTTTCATGAACTCTGAATGATGCTGCCGCTGGTGGTCAAATAAGGTGGTGACTGGAGCAGTTGGAGTGCTGACAGTATCCGTTCGTGCTAACTCAGTCATCTGAGTACAACAAAAAAAAACAACCAAGGAATACAATAAGCTTATCAGCACCAAAATCTTTTTGAGCAAGAAGTCGTTCTCACAGACAATCTCACTCATTTCTTGAAAAAATGTGTAAGATGTGGGTTTAAGATGGTTTGTAATTATACACATGTCAATTTTGTATATGGAAGGTACATACTGCTCTGTAAATACATATTCTTTAATTTATGCAGAGTGGAATTATTAATATGAAGCTACAGATATGCAAGATACTACTTACCATATCATTCTAATCATCTTAACCAAACTCTGATCAGTACAATCATCCCCACATAATAAAACATTCCAGACTTCTTATAATTGAAACAAAAAACAAATAAACCCCCCCAAAAAACAAACACCCCCCCAACAACCTCCAACCCCCACCCCCACAAACACCAGAAACAATGTTTTCTTTTTCATTTGAAAGCACATTTTGCTCAATAAGCAAAAAATACTCTTTTCACTCCAAAGGAAGCAACAGGTTTAAATTCCAATACCATGCACACTGCCAGGTCTAAAATAAGCAGCATTAAATAAACAGATTGCCATAAATTATCCTTCTTAATGTATGGCAGTCACTGTGTACAGGACTAGAAATTAGAGCTTCTTCAGAAATCACAGTAGATAACACTAGTTTTCAGAAGCTTTAGAATTAAATATTTTTATTACTGTTCAAAGGTCTGCCTCTTGCAGAGCAGGGAAGTTTGGTTCATTTTGAAGGTAGGTATAAGCTATATTCCAATGATTTTTAATAAAGATACTGAGTTTCTTCCTTAATTCTTCAATTAGTGTATATAAATTTTATAGAAGCAGTGAATGTTTTTAACTGGATTGTCTGTATACATCACCCACTGTCTTAGCCTCCATTAATATGACAGTCAACTCTAAGCAAACAGAACTGTATAGCAGCATGCTATATTCTTTTGTGTAATAGAAACTTCTAATTGAAAGCAATCCTTTATACATAAGAAATTACAGCATATGTCCCAAAATATTCCCAGCATATTGGTAACCAAAATTTCCACTGCTGCATTCCAGTTAAAATAAATGGTTGTTCAACTGAGTATCTGGAGTCATTTATAAAACATGGATGGAAAAGCTACTCTGCTAGCCCATCATCACTGACCAGGTCATCCTCATCAACCTCTCCACTAGCACCTTTTACTCTCAGAGTCTGAATTTAAAGCAAAACGAGAGATTAAAACCCTACACCAAATAAAAGCTCTGTTCCTTCTGCCTTGTTCTTAACTGGTTTCTACCCACTTCAGCTCTATAAGCTACAAATGTTTCTTTGCCTTTATCCAAGACTTCACTACCTTCTATCAACAGCCACTGCATGTATCCAAGATGCCTGAGCTTTTCTGTTCCTTTAACCTAACCCATTCTTGTTTATTAAAGAACTATTTAAACGTCACGTATTTGGCAAAGGCCAGAACAAGTACATCACTGTTATTCTACGGTCCCATAACGCGCCATAAAAACAGCCTTGCTGAGCAACTAACATGTGCATAAGCTGTAAGGAAACATGTTATGTTCACATTCATCAGCCTTCTGCATTCCATCCCATGACCCTAATTTGCAGGCACTGCCACTGCTGAACTATGAAGCAGCAAAAGCATTTTTTTGCTACTGTGTTTTTTACCTACGTGTGAAGCAGCTGCTACAATTTTGGAACAAGTAGTATAAAAACTGATAAAATGCTATAAAAAACCTGAAAGCTAACAAATATTCCAGATGCCACAAAAGAAGAGAGACCGAAAAGAAAAAAAAAGGAAAACTTCAAGCTACCAAGTTAAGAGTAAAGATCCTATCCTTTTTTTTTTTCCCCTCACTTCTACCTTCAAAAGTAAGCAAACCGTATTTTTCCTACTTTTCTGATTTAATTTGCATATGAAACAGACACATGATCAATCCCTGATGGAGTGAAACTCATAAACTAAAGATGTGCTCACTATCCTCAATCTATCCTGGAAGAACAAACTTCTTAAGAGTTTGCTAACTAGAAGATCTTAAGAATAGTGAACATGGATTTAAGGCTGCTGACTGACTCTTTAGTAATGATGCCAGAAAAGCTCCTCTAAAGTCCTACCGTTTGTTACATTATGAAGGTGAAGAATGACACTGAACAGAAAATATCCTAGAGGCAAAAAAGTATTCAAAATAATACTGAGATTAGAACAGTTTCTTCCTTTCACTCAGGACCTCACCTCACGGATCTGGTGAGCTGCATCTGTAGTGAGAAGTGCAGTTTCTGCCTGCTTGGCTGGAGCCTTGAATGGGGTCTCCTGTACAGCCTCCTGACGTGCCTGGACAAGATGCTGCAGCGACTCTGCATGGACCTATGCAGAAAACACAGCCAGTTCAGCTCTTCAGAGTTTTCTGGCTATTTCAACTATACTTTAATTTCTTACAGTCTGGTGGAAAAAAGTTTGAAATTGGTTCCTAAGAGTTTTTCAGCCATATTAAATCCCTTCAGCACCTTCATATGTTCACAGCTTCAAGTTAAGAACACTTGTAGGCACAGATTTACTTACAGCACTTTGCCTTTTACACACTCCACATTTTTTGAAGGGCAGCATTACCTGAGCTGCCTTCTGCCTTGCCTCGTCCAGTTGTCTCTGACTTTCTAAAGCTTCTTGTTCGGCCTTGATTTTCAAAAGAGCTAGGTCCCGTTCATGGCGCTGCTGCTGTGCCTACAAATCAGGAAAACAAGTTTTTAATCACACAAGTTAAATGCAAATACCTTTTCTGCCTCAGCCTCTGGCTGTAATGACCTCTGAAAGATCTAGATCTTCTCTACTGGTGGTGTCTCTTCTGCTAAAGTAAAATTTCCAGGCTACCAACAGTCCTTCTCCCTTTTCAAGCAAGCAGTAGATGGTGCACATTCCCTGTACTTTTCTACCATAGTGTAGAAAGAAGGAGGATTTAGGAGACCAATTAATTCAACAAACAAGAACAAACAATCTTGTCAACACTAGGAAATTTCAACCTAAAGTATCCTTTTCATGGGCTAAGACAAATGATCCAGCCTGAACAGCACTGCACAGCATTGGGACCCGATATCAAACGCTATAAACAATCAAGTTTTTATTTTACTGAAGTACACAACTAAAGCAGTAATTCCAGCTAATGGTATATTAATGACACATGTTCGAGTCATCAGTTCCTTGGTGTCAACTTATAATAAGAAAAAGAACAGACATTAATCCTAAAAAATGGACACTGGGAGAGACACTATCATGACTATTACGATTTCTCTGCATTGCCAACAAAAGCATAACTCACCCTGATTTAATTAATTTTCTTGCAAAATAAAGAAGAAGGTTAAGACAAGGAAGTATTTTTCCATTACCTTTAGAATCTGAGCCAAAGAAACACTCTCCTGCTGGGCAAGTGATATGCCTCGTACTCGTTCTACATCTGACAGCTGTCGCACAGACTCCTCAATAGCACTAAGGTAGTTCAATTCTACTGATAAACGATGCTGAAGACCAGCAGGGGAGAAGCGCATACACCCTGCAGGATAAGACTTACTGGTCAACTTCCTTAGACTTAGTGCCCCACATCAAAAAAACAGAAAAAACATAATTGCTTTAGGATTACTGTGTTTTTAACAAAACAACTCACCGCTTGCTGAGGCTGCTCCTGCTACAGACCTACTAGCTCCCAGACTCAAGTCGGGTGAGGCTGAATTATGCTTCAGCCCTGACACTGTACTTCCAGTAAAGCCAGCAGGTGACTTGACTCTTTCTGCTGCATTGCCTATAGAATCAAACTGCAACATTTTTTGGGAACCTAAAGATGGAGAAGAAGTTGGTGTCTTCTGGGATCTTCCCTTGTCTGAGAAACTGACAGTGAAACGAAAAAAGAAAGGAGTCAATATTCTCCTAAATCCAGCCACTTGATACGACAATAAGGAAATAACCTAGTTCTTCCACTTACACACACCAAAAAGATCCACATAAAAGGCACTCTTTTATAGTTTGCACTATAAAGGCCCAGTGTGCCTTTAGGAAATGGCCTGATGAGATGGGTTTTGTACCTATATCCCAGATTAAGGTTAATTTTCTAGAGCACTCTACTTTTCCTCCAAGTATTAAACCTAGTTAGCACACACCAAAGGGGAAAAAAAACCCCAAACAAAACCAAAAAACAAAGCATAGTATCTACCATGTTCTACATGGCCAGACGAGCAGTTTCAATGCCTCCTTGTTAGGAACCTGCCATGACAAAATCTGGATGCACTCACCTGCATGTGCATTTACATATCTGTTTTGAGAGTTGGAGTGAAGAATTTTGGTTTACTTACAGAAAATTACAGCCATATTTTGATAAGAGAATACAATGAACAGAATTTTTAGAAAGTGAACAGATTACTATTGGCACATGGATGCAACTGAATGTGGCAAGTCACTGCCCTGGAGCCAACTCTCTCAACAAAATGCAATGAAACATGAAGGCCAAAACTTGAAAAACAATCAGTAAACTACTACACTTAAACACAAAGACATCAAGTTTTTTAAACATACAGAAAATCATCCAGACACTTCTTAAATTTACTATGCCAATTTCCTTTCATACCCAATACTGGATATCAGTGAAAGTCACCAGTATAAGTCAATACCTCTGAACCACCCTGTACCCACACAGAGTGAGAGACCACTCGTATTATTTGTTGCTTTTTAGAAAAAAAAGCAATGGAAACTAAATCAAGTATTCCATAATCATCTTCATGGCCCAATTAGCAGAAAAACTGCATTCATAGCTAGACATACAGAGGATGCAACAGAAAATTAGTATTTTTTTCCTTTTTTTCTACACTCTTTTCCAAGGATCAGTTCACCTCTCAGAAAGCATCAACTCATGTAAGCTGGACAGGCTTGAGTATTAGCTGAATACAAGTCTAGCCAAAAATGTCTGTGGATTCTACTGAAAAGACAAGATGACTGCACACGCTGACTACTTCCCCCCACCCCACACTTCCTACAGAACATTAACAGAAGTGAAAAAAAAAAATAAATTATATTTCAATGCTTAAGGTACTGAACCTGACAGGACAACTGTATTGGTCAGTTATCCACACAAAAATAGAGGAATCATCTGGGGAGGAATCACTGTTTTGTATTTTCTCTTACTACAGCCATCTACTTCAGGCTTTGATATTTAAAATACAGAGGGGAGGGAGCAGGGTGGGAAAACAAACTACAAAATATTTTCTGCATTCCCATTTTACTAACATTTGATCATTTCTGTTACTTTCCCTTTGCACATTCAAAGACACTGCCATTTCTGATAACATGCCGTAACACCGTAAGTTTAGTTATATTTGCATACAGTCTTATAAAGCTCATGTTACCTTGTCAGGGAGTGTCCAGACAAGTTTTCCAGCGCACTGTCTGTATCTGGGTTCTGTTCATGATCTTTACTAGAAATTCTGCTACTTGATAAGGATTTCTTTGTCGGTTGGGATGCCCTCTCTAATTCAGATAGCACTTTATCTTCTTCCACAGGTGAGTGGTGAGAACTTCCACTGAAAGAGTCCAACCCTAAGAAGAAACATCATTGCCAAAAGTTTATGTTTGGAATTCTAAGTATGAATCTCTCACCATCAAGAGCCCCAAAACAGGTAATTCAGAACTTTTTTACACAATTAAAGAAACCTCTGAGTCAGAAGTTTATAATTTTAACAAGCAAAAAATGTAAATCTGGCAGCTTCCTAAAATAGAGTAAGTACTCTTCTGTGTATTGTGTTCATTACCAAGAAAACTGTCACTCAGCTTTCAGCTCTGCACACTATTGGTTTAAATAAAGAAAATATGCATTTGACTCTTTGATGCTGATAATTTGAATAAAGCCTAGCTTTCTTTGGGTAAGCTACAGTCAAGCATTGCACTTACATTCCTTTTTCCCTCTCTTTTTAGATGAAGCAGATGAGCGAGAAGATGCTGCAGACCGTGGTCCAGATGAATGCTGAGAAGCAAGCTCTGCAGACTGAGGTTCATGGGAAGACTTCCTACTCGCAACTTCTTCCTGAATGCTTGAATTACTGCTGCCAGCAACACTAAAAAGGAGCACATTGACAGTGATTAACTACAGATTTCCAGCTCCCACATTGCACTGTGCACAAGAAATCCACTACACGTTAATTAGAGACAGATGGCTAAAACTAGACTAATCAGTCCAACTTGAAAAGCATTGATTTTAAGATTAAAAACTATGACAGTTGAGACACTAGTAAAGTTCGACGTGATACTGAACATACTGAAACATGCTTCCAATAATATGAAACAGTAAAAGATGGGTAAGAACCATCCTCTCCAATGCTAAAAACTCTTCAGAACTATTTGACTACAGATTTGAACTTAAGAATGACTCCAAATAAGATCAGATTTTAAATAATCTCTGGGCATACAAATATCACCAACTGACAGAAATAGGAGTGATTTTCAATAAAGGATTAGAAAGGATTTGCAAAAAAAGATTGTAATGCATTATATAACAAATAATACCAAGAGAAGACCTATTAAGAAGTTTAATCAGAAAGAAACCTTTTTTGCAGCCATTTTCAGGGTGCAAAATGCCTTTCACCTTCCTTTCTTCTGAGGTAAAGTATTACCAGTTTAAAAACGCTACTTGTAGCCCTCTCTGAGGTGCCCAGAAGATGTAAACATATCTCAAATAAAATAAAAAAAAAAGTTTTAGGAAATTCAGGACCACGACATGAAGTCAGTAGTAACACGGAGAGCCTAGGATTTGCAGTCTTCAAATTTTAGCCTGAAAGAAAGGTTTCAAAAGTTCTTAAAGACGATTTACCTATCCATTACTAAGCATTACCAAACCTTACTGAAAGCAATTATAGGCTTTAAAATTTTTTTGAAGTACTGAAGGTATTTTATCATTTTCAATTTTTTTTTCTTTTTTTTTTTTCCCCCCAAATTACAAAGACTAACCAATAGAGCTTTATAGCTGCCACACAATTTGGAGAACTAATTTTCACCTGACTACAAAGGGTAAAAACCCTGCCTAAAGCTACCTAGCCAGACTAAAGAACAACAAAAATTAGAGAACAGGAATATCTGACTCTGATTTTTATGTCTTAACCATGCTGGCTGTTATATTAACTGCAAAGGTCCTAAAGTAGTACCTCATCACTTTGACTAGTATTACAATACAGCATAACAGAAAAGATATCCAGCATATTGTGAAACAAATATTGCTTCTGTTGAATTCTGCATTTTAACAAGAAGTCTAACATGCAGCTACCTGAGGTCACGTGCAATCTTTTTGTCTGTTAAAGTGCCACTTCCCTGTGATGAGACAAAGTCATCTTCATAAGAAACCATGCTCTCCGGAGGGCTCATGGCAGGGAGTAAAGGGTGCAGAAGGGCAGACCCTTCATTCAGCCTTTCATCAAGCACTAAAGTGTGGACAAAGAAAGGAAAAAACAAAAATTACACAAAATGAAAATGTGCATCAAGCAGGTATTAAAGCTACAGGAATTATAATGCTCCCAATCATGAGTTACAAAGACTTCCTTTCAAACACAAAAACATCAGGAGAAAAAGTGCAGCCATCCCGTGGTAGTTTTAATGTAACATAACAAGTGCGGTCCTCTTTTTGTAAATTATGAATTGAATACTCCATTAACACACTCCAGCTAAAACATTCTTGAAGAGCACAGTACTTGAGTAGAGCCACATGCAGAAAATTTAAATGCAATCATATCTAAGGGAAATAAAATGAAGCAAAAAAGAATCAAGCAAAAAAAACCCAAAAACAAACCACTAACCGAAGATAAAAAGCAACTTAGAAAACACTCCTCAAACTCAGGAACTCAAGGCAAGAGAAACTACTCCTAAAATGAAGAATGAATTTGTACAAAAAATGAAAATCAAATGAAGTGTTCTGCATGGGACACTTGTAAAGCATGCCCTAAGAGACTAACACTTGAAAGGGCTCATTTAAACAAGAGACTGTCCCTTATTTTCTCAAGATCCAGTATTGTTATCAAAGTTTTAATTGTTGCACTACTTTGAGGCATTATCAAATAACTCATATGAGGAAGGATGCAAAAGGAAAGACCATACCAGTCACCCACTGAAGCTGTGTGTTTCCAATAGCATAGTGATTCGGAGAAAATTCCAGGAACAAACTTGCCAACAAAGTTTTCCAAGTTGACAAGCAGGTATTCTTTATTGCGGCGCCGGGAGACACGGG
>WYDI02036026.1:0-17812 GCA_009867235.2 Psittacus erithacus | reverse complement strand
GGTGTCATTGGCAAACTTGCTGAGGGCACACTCAATCCCACTGTCCATGTCACCGACAAAGATGTTGAACAAGATCGGTCCCAATGCTGATCCCTGAGAGACACCACTCATTACTGGTCTTCAGCTGGACACCGAGCCATTGACCACAACTCATTGACCACAACTCTTTAGTCCATCCTTGCTCAGACGAGGGTCAGTTAGGGCAGGTTGCTCAGGCCTATGTCCAGTTGGATTTTGAGCATCTCCAAACCCAACACTTTGGTGTTGACATTGATTTGGATGTTATGTGATGCTTATAGCATGAGAGATCAGGAAGCACAGAGACTGTCTGTCAGTTGTGAAAGCACTGTATTTTGCAATGTGATACAAGCAGTATTTCAGAACTGAAGCTTCCTCTTTTTAACAGGAGAGGGAGGCTGTGTGCAAGGAAAGACTATAGGCTGGTTTTAATGTGTTGGAAAGGAAGGTGGTCTTCTGGAGCAGTTCTTTTTCCCTGAACCCATTGCTATTTCTGGTTGGGTTTTTTGTATGTGTTTCCTCCCTCTCTCTTGCTATTTTATTTGCAGTGCTTTACATCAGTGGGTGAGCCTGCAGAGTCTGTGTTACGTGTTACCTGGGGACTCTGTTGCAAGCTTTTTCTGACAGAGTGCAATGTCAGTTAGATCCATTTTTCCACATTCTGTTTTGTCTCATTATACTCCCCTTAGAGAAGTGAATGAAAATTTAACTACAAGAGATTTCATAACCACCTGTTTTGTTTTTGAAGTCTGCTTTGAAGAGCCCATGCATATTTATGACTGAAGGCATAATACTCTGAATATTTTTCCCTGTGTAATATCCCTGTCCTGTGTGTTCTAAGCTCTGCAATGGAATGGGAGTTCTGTTCATTTTAATGACAGAAGGTGCTCAGACAGGGTCTGTTCAGAAGTGATATGACAGTTATTTGATTCTCTCCTGGACAAAATGATGATAAATGGTCTATCTGCTTTTATCTTGTAGCCAGCAGGGGCTCTATGGTGGTAATGGATTCATCACTTCAGAAAAAAGTGGCAGGGCAGGTATTCTACTCTGACCTTTTCAGCTCGTGTTTTAGTTGTCAGGGCATTGAAATTTAAAAAGATGAAGCACTTCCATGGGCTTGAGGTTGTTTTTACTGCTCTATGTGAAGGTGCCTCATCTCCACAACTTCTAAACAGATGGGCTTGGATGTTTTTCCTGCATAAAAATCTGACTGGATGTCCAGGCCCAAAGAGTTACGATGAATAGCGTTAAATCCAGTTGGCAGCTGGTCACAACTGGTGTTCCCCATGCTCAGTACTGGGGACAGTTCTGTTTAATCTCTTTATCAATGACCTGGAAAAGGGGATCATGTGCATCCTCAGCAGGTTTGCAGATGACACCAAGTTGGGCAGGAGTGTTGATCTGCTGGAGGGTAGGAAGGCTCTACAGAGAGATCTGGACAGGCTGGATCAATCGGCTGAGGCCAGTGGTATGAGATTCAACAAGGCAAGGTGCTGGGTCCTGCACTTGGGTCACAACAACCAAAGTGGATTGTAGCAAGGTGGGTGGCAGTCGCTTCTCCAAATGAATAAGCAATAGGATGAGAGGAAATTGCCTCAAGTTGTGCCAAGAAAAGTTTAGATTGGATATTGGGAAAAAATTCTTCATGGAAAGGGTTGTCAAGCATTGGAAGGGTTGTCAAGCTGCCCAGGGAAATACATCCATCCCTGGAGGTATTTAAAAGATGCGTAGATGTGGCTCTTAGGGACATGGTATAGGAATGGGCTTGGCACTGGTAGGTTAATGGTTGGTCTTTTCCAGCCTAAACAATTCTACGAAATGTAGCTTTGTAAAAGCAGGCACCCTACTTGAATTTCCTAAAAGGTCTAGATATTTGACAGTATGCTTTTCTGCAAATGTCATTAGGTTTGTTCCTTAAAGTCAACATAAGAGCGTTATGTATATATGTATGAATATTTCTATGATATACTTAGAGGCTCAAAGTATAATGAAAGTGAGATATTCTTAAATAAATTTATATACATAATACCTTAATTTGGGCTGACACCTGGTGATGGGTGTCTTTCTGAAACAGTAATGTATGTTCTATGAATCCTTTCATCCTGTAGGTCCTCCAAGTTCATAGAATCATAGAATGGTTAGAGTTGGTAAGGACCTTAAGATCATCTAGTTCCAATCCCCCTGCCGTGGGGAGGAACACCTCACACTAAACCATGTCACCCAAGGCTCTGTCCAGCCTGGTCCTGAACACTGCCAGGGTGTTCAAGTTAACTAAGGCTGCTTGAAATTATGATTTTATATTTTTTTTTTTCTTTTAGGAGAGGCCAGAGAATACCTAGATTTGCTCAAAAGAAAGGGGAGTCCTGGAGTTTCTGTCTTCCACCTTTCCTGAAATTCCTGTCATTCTCCTGCCTGCTCTTCCCTTTCATCACCTTTTGGGGTGCATTGCTTTACCATGTACTGCTGGGTCTATATATAAACAGAGCAAATAAGATTACTGTAATACTTCACAGCCCAAGTATTTTTTTCCTGCTCTTTCCTACTGAATAGCTGATGATGCACTTTGTGTGTCTAAATTAGAAACCAAAGATGATGTTCAGAATGTTTTCTGTCAGTATCCAGCTGATTAAACAGCTTCTGTTAAAGAGGTGAAACTCTCACTTGACCAGACCTTTAAGGAAGGAAGCTGAGCTAAACAGCTAGTAAGTGGAACTTGTGGCTTGTTTCTAAAGAGGTGCAACATAAAGCTTGAATTCCTGGCCATTGGCTTTGGTGTTATCTTGGAAATGATGGAGGAGAAGGGTTAGGGACCAACAACTGATCTGTGGGAATGTAGCACTTGCCCATGAGGAACTTGCAAGGGGATGCAGGTTTAAAAAGGAGGTCCCCACAGCTGAGGATGAAACTGAGTGTATGAAAATAGAGCCAGGAAGAATCAACACCTTCAGAGTGGCTGAAATACATAGATCCTGAATATAACAGGAAACACTGGTTATTGGTTTACTTAATCTAGTCTACTTCACAAGATTTGGTCTACTAGAAGGTACTACCTCTCCTTATGCTAGTTTTATAGTTTAGACAATCCCAGTTATACCACAATGCACACAGAATTGGCTTTGCTTACCAGCTGGAGGCCCTCATTGTGTCTGACCTAGGTAGCTCTACTCATCATGGGATTATTTCACTTCTTTATTTCATTTTTAAATATTTTCTTAATAACTGGAGCTAATACTGAACAGCATCAGTGGGTTTACAGGGACAGGTATGATGCATTTTGCCTCTGTCTAGAGCTTTGTCTGTCTTTTTCCAATTTAATTTTTATGGGTCTCTTTAATTGTACCATAATGTCGATCTGTCATCAACTTTTATAAAGAGTAGAAATGAAGTCAGGGAAGCAAATGAGTGTAAATCCCTGAAGCAGAATTTGAGAATGTGACACCAAGGTACATCATAATCTAGCAACATAAGTTTTCCTCTCTCTGTTTGCTAATTTATTAGTGAATTGTCTATACTGTTTTAGGTAAGGAAGAAGGTTCTTGGCTCTAGACTAGTTTGAAGTTCTTAAATATTCAGTTTCCCAAGAAAATTGAGGAAGTTAACACTAGTCCTATTACCTTATCTAAGGAAATAAAGATGATGGGTCTTACCACTGTCATTGCTGACAAAGGTTAACCTAATTTCAGTCAATATTTTAACAAAAATACTTGGCTAAGTAAGAGCATTACCAACTAGTATTCCTGTGAGAATGATATTGGATTTACTTCAATTTGGAAAAGGCAATATATAGATAAGAAGCTAATTTAGAGACGTCCTCTTGGTAAATGGAATTGGAAGTTTTATGGTATTTCAGTGGTAAGCTAGGACTTGCTACATGATAGCATTCGTAGAAAGTGGAAAGTTCATATTCTATAATTATTGGCAAACCCAATAAGACATTTTTTTCTATAAACTGCCAAAATATATTTGGCCTAAATACTGAACCCATATAAATAACTGCCCACTGTGTAATTTTGATTAGATCAGAAATCTGTTGGTATGAGGGGAGATTCTCCACCCTTTATTCCCTACTCTGTTCTGCCTCAGAGAACTGCTCCTACTGCCCAAGATATCTCTGGCTTGAATTTGGCATGTTTTTTCCTGTGGTCCTTCACTAGACCACTGGAGGCATGAATGGTGCCAGCCTCAAGACAGGACTTGTGCTGGAGGCCCATGTGATAAGAAGGCCATGCTCTGCTGTCACATCCTACTGCCACATCACTCCCCTCACTCTTCGAGCATGCCCAGGTGCCTGCCAGCCCTACTGCTCCCAGGAGTGATTGTTTTGGATCTTCCACAATGCTGATACAAAAAAAATATAATGGCACTGTCAAATACTGTGATGGAGCATTCTTAAACTGATTTGAAAAGCATTATGGTATATAAACTTCTAATGGTAGGCTTCCAGCTACTGTGCATAACTGATTATAGTGTTGAAACTACATTGCAGTTATGAAAACTACTTAAATCACTTTGTTAAATGCATTGCTATGTGAGCTGAATAATGTGATACTCAGCTTGCTGTCGCTGATATGAAGTACATAAACACAGCATGCATGTGTAGTTCCTATACTGCCTGTGGTAGTGATATGGAAGACTTTGTAGTCTATTTACACCAGCTGATCTGATCTGAGCAGTAAGATAAAAACCAGAAGCCACAAGAAAGTGAAATCTCTCTGCTAATGTTCATAGCAAGTGTGCCAAGTCCTCTGTGCTTTTGCCTCTTTCCAAAGAGGGTATGTGTGTCAAGCTGTTCATGAGAAAGACATCAGAGCCTTTGGCATCAAGAGTGCAGCACTGAATACTTCCAGTAGCACAGCTGCTTGCTGTAATGTGCATTTATCTTGATGTTATCAATACCAGCAGTGGTTGGCTTTCTGGCAGGCTTCCTACCACATCAGTGGGTGATGTTCCAACTCTGGAAATGAATTGGTACAATTTTGCTTTTTCGCCTTGCATGTTGTTAACAAAAGTACTGTGTATGAGGTCCTTATTGTTTTACTTGGTATTGCCAGTGTCATTAAGCCTCTCTCAGACTTGATTTGGCATTCACTTCAGTCTGAGTGACACTCTATGTCCTACTGGGGGCTGGTTTCCCTACAGCAGTAGTGGGCTTGTCCACTGACTCAAAGCAAGACCCACTAGAAGGGAAAGTATGCAATGGGCTCTGCAAGATCACAGGGAAGAAAACATTAATTTGGAATACACCTGTGGCCCTTCTGTAGCCGTGTCTTCAAGGAGGACAAAAAAAAAAAAAAAAAAAAAAAAGCCAGTATCAGCTATGGAAAAATATTAATTTAAATATGCTTTGTTTCAGCTGAATCCTTAAACAGAAAGGAAAAATGAAGCTTTCATATGGCCTGGCCATTGCCCTCTCTGTCTGCTTACTGTGATACCTCAGGAATGACTGTTCCCAAAACGGTGCTCAAGTGGTATGTGGGAATGGCCAACAATTAGATGTGAGGACCAAAGAAATTTGGTGTTGTGGAGAGGGAAGCAAGCCTGACTGAGAGAATGGGATTCTATTTGGAGGGCTGGAGCACAGTCAAGTGAGAGCCTGATGTATACACCATGCCACCCTTCCCTGTCCTGAGCTTTGGTAGAGACCTGATCTTAGACCATGCTGTAAGTGACAAAGTACCTTGCAGTTAGTTTTCTTTTCTTACCCTAAAGAGTAGGAGGAAGGCAGATATTCACCCTCTTACTATCCCCCTGGACGGAAATAGCAAACTTGGGGTTTATTCCCTCCCCCTGCCCCATGCAAGCTGCCTGGCAAGTTTCTTTGAACTTGCTTGAATAATCAGCCATCATTTTTGATGCAGTCAGTGCCTTTAAACACTGCTGGGTACAGAAGCCATGTGTTTGTAAAACAAAATGCAGCATTTCTTTCTGTTGGAGAGTTATCCAATAGTCACACACAACACGAACTGTAATCCTTAATCTCAGTCACAAGTACTGTTTAACAGTGTTATCTGAGTTGTTTTTGTCTGCTGTGCAGACATCTTCCTTTCTCCATGGTGAAAAGTGAGATTTAGTTCCTGCAAATATTCTCTACAATAAGACTTAATTTCTTTTTTAGCTTCTTGTAATCAGTGAATTGGAACTTAATCTTGTGGATATATGGCCCCAACCTTTTGATAATTACTGTCCTCGCACGTCTGTTATCAAGCTAAAATTAGTTCATATTTAGATGCCTGAATTGGTGTGAGGTGACAGGAGTGAATATTTGGGGACTACAAGGCTATTCCAAAGTTCCTGTCATGTTACTATGTTGGCCAGCAGTTGTACTTACAATAAGACAAACATTGATAGATACTCTTACATAATGCCTGGTTTTTCCCTCCCAGAGTAGTCTAGTCCTAATAAAATTTGTCCAGTGCTAGAGAGGATCCTATGAACAGCAGCCACAACACCATAATTCTTTCCTCCACAGCAAAAAAATTTCTTTTCCTTAGTTATGGCTCATTTGCAAAGCCCAAATCTCAAATATGTTCATTCTATTGAAGGAAGTCAGTCCTAATGTCACAGTTGGACAATCTTATTCCTTAGTTGTATGCTAAAATTCTTGGACTTTCATTAATTATTTGCATTTCATTTTTGATCTGTCAGAATTCATGCACAGCAGGGCTCATGTCAAGCCCATATGCTTTTGGATTCTTTTGTTTCATGACAAAAACTGGGACAAAATGAACATGGGCAAAGACGTTGAACCTAGATTATTAGTAGAAAATATTATTGTCAGATCTAAAGTATCAGTGAAGCAAAACTAGTTGTAGTTTTAGAAGCTTTTAAAATATTTAAGAAAATCACTGAGCAGAAAAACATGCCCTTTTTACAGTGACTTAGGACGTGGGAGTGGATGATAAATTTCAGTTAGTCTTAACCTCCATTTATGTTGTACTCAAAGTTTTAGTATTGCTACTCAGTTCTGTGTAGTTTTGTGCTAGTCATTGTAGCCAGGCAACAATTTCTTGGTTTGGTCTTGGTGAATAGTGTTGCTGTTCAATCTGTCACAGGGTTTCACATATCTTGCACTGTCTTTTAAGTTAGTACTTTTTCAGTGGGAATGTTTTGCTCATTTTCTGTTATGCATCAAATGAAAGCCTTGTTTTGTGCAGCTTCCTGCAGTTATATTTTGTTAATCTTTTCCTGCAATGTAATGTATAGAATGTAGTATGTCAATGGATAGACTGTGACTAGGAAGTCTTTGAGAGTTAATTGTAATACTCACTGACTGAAGTGATGTCACTGCTGTTTTATTAGAAAGATATCTCTTCATGTGGCTGTATTTCTTGCCCCACTGAAATCTAGTTAAAATCCTCTGTATTGTTATTAGAGCTTTCCTTTCTGCCTTTGATCATGTTGATTGGAAATGGCTGTAGATAAGTCTTGTTCTTATTTGACCAATTATGCTTTGATTTAGGCTTTTTATTGGTAAAAAAATGCACTTTGAGCTATTTTGAAATGTGTGCACTGGAAGATTTTTTTTTTGATTCAACCAATTTTGGCATATCCCATTTTCTGTTCGTCTGGAGATTGTTCAAGGTTTTCATTGTGCAATTAATCGGATTTTGGCCTTGGATGGAGTCATAAAAGGAGACTGTAAAGCATTTTGTAACATAGCCAACTCCTCCAAAATATCTGCTACAGAGCAGGTTTAATTTAAGAAACTGTAATTAGCATCTTCGTCATTCTGGCACAAATGGATTTTTTCTTTTTTGAAAATAAGTATATAGGACAATATTTGTAGTGGAACATGGACTATGACAGATGCAGATCTGGATCATGGCAAGTGCAAATTTTTCACATTTTCCTGCCAAAGACTCCAGTAACTTTCTTTGAATTCAGCTTGATTTTGCAGCACTTACCACAGTTAAACTACTTGCACTCCTAGATGAAATGTACTTCATCCCAGGTACATCATAATGCAAAACTAACTGCAAGCAGTAATTTACTCTGGCCAAAGGATGACAAAACCACTGAACTAATTGGATTTGAATAGTATGTCATGACATTTACTTGTAATTGTACATTTCTAGCAGCACTGTATGCACACATACCTGCACATTCTGAGATGAAATGTATCTAGTTGTGGATATGAGTTCTGACCTGTTCACCTGTGGACACAGATTCAAAAATTATTTGGTCAGTTAGGGTGCTTTTAAGTAAAAGAAGGTGACTTTGTCTTGCAGTTGGGCTCACTTATCTTTGTCCTAGAGCTTAAGTTTTCAAAGGAAAGCCTAGATGCAGCTTGAAAACAGCTCAAGGTTTAGTTGTTATCAGATCTGCTCTGAGGACAAGCATTTGACACTGTGACCAGGTATGATATGCAGAGCATAACCTCCCTTCCAGGTACCTCTGTGCTTGATCAGCCTATCACTGAATGCAGATTTTTACACTCTAGTCAAGAAGTGACCTTCTGATAGATGCACAGACCCATAGAGAGATCCAACTGCACTGGCTGCTTTGTGCCCAGAGGATACAAATTCTGCAGCAGTGAGATATGATTGGCTTTCTAAGCTGTGAGTACACACTGCTGGCTCATACCTAATTTTTCATCTACCAGTATCCCTACATCCTTTTCTGCAGGGCTACTCTCAATCCATTTACTCCTGATCCAGTACTGATGCTGGTTATTGCCCTATGCCAGGTTGCAGGACCTTGTACTTGGCCTTGTTGTGCTTTATGAGGTTTACGTGGACTCACTCTTTAAGGCTGTCAAAGTCCCCCTGGATGGTAGATCTTCCCTTAAGCATATCAACTGCACCACTTGGCTTGGTGTCATCTGCAGGTTTACTGGGAATGCACTAATCCCACTGTGTTATTTATGAAGCTATTCAACAGTACCAGACACAGAACCCTGAGGAAACCAATTGTTACTGAGCTCTCTTTGGGCATTGAGTTGTTGACTGAAACTCTTTGGTCATGGCCATTCAGACAATTCCTTATCCATAGAAGAGTCTGTATCTCCAACTTAGAGACAAGGATGCTGTGTGGGACTGTGTCAAAGGCCTTGCAGAAGTCAAGGTAGGTACTTAAGTTGCTCTTCATTTGTCTTGTTCAATCTTTGTCAGTCATTAAGTCACTCCATTGTAGGAGGCCACCAGGTTAGTCAGGCACAATTTGCCCTTTGTGAAGCCATAAATCTCAGAAAATAAGTATGCCTCAGCTTGCTGAGGTTAAATCAATACATGGCAGGTTTCTGTTGTTGCAGACAAAAGTTAATTAGCACTTGTGTACACAACTGGTAAGCTGTAGGCTAACAGTCTAGGTTGTACAAATATATATATGAATCATAGGCAGAAGAAGAAAAAGCTCAGAATTCAAGTATAAGGTTGCAAGGGGAGATTAATAGAATATTTATGATGTGACATTAATTTGCCATTATCATTGTTTCTGTCAGATTTCTTCTCTTTAGGAAGTGACCCCCAAAACCCTACAGTCTGCTTTTGTTGGCAAAATTATTATTGTTCCTTCCTTTTTATTTACTAAATTCACAGATGAGACTTAAAAGTGCCATGTTAGCATTTCCACATTAATCTGTTAGTGCAGAGAGGGCTAACAGAAAGGTTAATGCAATTCATCCATGTATCAGCCTTGCTACACTCACTGTAACAAACACTATAGTTAGCCTTGTATTTATTGTTCAAACTTTCACTTTCTTCACCTCCTCTATAAACATCAGAGGTGAACCTGAGGTTCTGTTTTAAGCATGATTCTGTTCTGAGAACTTCATTTTCTATTCCACTTCTTGTGTCAGACCTTAAAGTGTTCATTAGGGCAAAAATGCTCAGTGTGCACAGTGCTTACAGATGTTGCTGCAAATAATCAATGTGAGTATTGCTTCCTGATATTGCCATAATATGTTAGCTATCTTTAGCAAAATAAAATCTTTGTTTATTTGGAAGAGCTTCATGCACCATATATTTTCTGTCAGGTCTGCATTTCCTGCTAATGAATACATCTTTGAATAAAATGAACTTGTTTTTGAGATAGTTACCATGTAAACCTAGCGACTGCTGCTATTCCGTGCTATTAATGTGCTATTTTTCAAGCTTCAGTTGCTTTGGCAAAGAGTGGAAGCATAGAACCGATGAAGGTAGCAGTCTGAAAATACAAGAAATGCGGAAATTTTATGAGAAGAGCCTTTCTGTGGAATCAGGATAGGTAAATTTTGAGTGGTTGCCAAACTTTAAGTAAAGCTAATATTGCCACAGGCCACAGTAGCCAGGATTTTTGTAAATGGCACATGCCTGTGTGCTCTGGTGTAGTCAAGGAGGTTTTATGAATGTCTTCCTACAAATCTGGAGGCTTTTTGTCTTCTGGTTTATGAAAATAACTGAGAGACAGTTTATTGGTCTCTTGTTTGATTACTGCTGAAGAAAAAGGGCCACACAACATAGATGCTTTTTCCTCCATGGAGGACCAAAAATTCACTCAGTCTTTGTATGTTCACATTTTGCTGTACACACAGTGGAAAAGTCATTAAATGCTGCAGCTGTAACTTTTGTTTCCATGGTCTTGCACACTAACACTGTGGCTGTGACTTACCTCACGAATGGTTAAAACAAATTCTGTGGATGCTACTTGTTCCTCCCTTTGCAGCTGCTGTTTCTATCACAAGACTTCTTTTCACTGCTTGTGTAGAAATGTTGCATTTCCCAGGCTTATTCACAGCTCTAAAGCCATCATGCTCCATTGTGAAGCTCAGATGCAATTAACATCATCCACTCAGCAACATCCTTTGCTTGTGCTCTTTTCTTTCTTGAACTCTTCATCACTAAATGGATATACTACTGTATAAATCTATGGTATACTGACATCTTGAACACTTTATAATTGATCCTCTTAAGAATATAATGACACTGTAAATGTTCTGTCTAATAGATGGCTGATTTTCTAATCAGGGAATGGAATGATTCCTGTATGAGGAACAGTTTGCCGAATCCTCATCCAGGCTGTTTGGTCTCAAAGAGGGAACTGGTACGGGTTATGCATGTATAAAGCTGTGAATGGCAAGATCTGCATAGGGAATTTCTTCATTCTGTGCAAGAATTAGTGGGTGTCAAGGCTGCCCAGCCCATGGTAGGTTCAAAACAAATGCAAAATATAATCCATCAAACATGTTACTTAGTTGTGAAACTGCTCATCACAGGACATTGTGGATGCTAAATATTTACATTTGTTCCAAAAATTCTTAGATTAATTCATAGAAGAAAAATAATCAATGACTTGTTAAATACAAAGATTTGCTCCTGCTGTAGGAAGTCTTTGAGATGATAATTCCTGGAAGCAGTGCTGAAGTTTAGGCTGCTCAGATCAAACCTTGACATCTGGCAGGTCTATTCTTACTCATCTGTGTGGTGCTGTAGTCTGACACTCAGGACCTCATTGTGCAAATGCTGGGGAAAAATTAGTCCTGAAATATCTGTGCAGCTGAGGAAATAGAAGGTATTACTACAATGAGAAACAGTCCCAATGTCTCACTGAAGCTGAAGGGGGAGCAATGTGGGAACCAATAAATATGGTATCACAAAACGGTTGAGATTGGAAGAGACCCCTGGAGGTTATCTGTTCCGCCTCCCTACTTAAACAGGGGTACCTAGATCTTTTTGCCCAAGGCCATGGCCAGACTTCTGTATATCTTCAAGGAAGGAGATTCTACCACCTCTCTGGGCAACCTGTGACAGTGGTCAGTTACACTTGCAGTAAAAAAGTGTTTCCTGATATTCAAAAAACATCACTTTCTTCAGTTGCTGCTTGTTGCCTCTGGTCCTGTCACTGGACACAGCTGAAAAGAGTCTCACTCCACCCTCTTTACAGATTCTCTTCAGGTCATTTTCTGAAAGCTGCTTTCCGGCAGAGTGGCCTCCAGCCTCCAGTGTGTGCTGGTGCCTGGAGTTGTTCCTTCCCAGACTTTTGCTTATTTGTCTGTGTTACTCCCCACTCCTGCACTTATTTGAAAGGGTGAGGATGTATTTGGAGCATAGCTGGCTAAATCTAAGCCACCTTTTTGATCTGAAATGCCAATAATATCAATGATACCTATGCACTGGTTTGGAAGTGGATGTTGAAGTCTACCAGTACAAAAGGTTGATGGTACTGAGGCTTCGATCTCTGGTAAGATGAAATGTATTTGTGATTGAATTCAGAACAGGCATTTCAGTGCTCTCAGCCCTTTTTTGATCCTTGCTTCCTGGAGAATGGGTGTTATTTATAGAAGACTTTCAAAGTTTCTCCTAGCAAGGCTAATTTCTTGCCTATGCAAGAATGGTGTAAATGCTATGTGGCAGCTTTGTAGCTTGCTAAAGGCTTCATGTGGACATGTTCCACTTATTGCATTTTCTTGAGCTTAATAGCTGGTTAAGGATGACAATCAGCTGAATGGATGCGATTCCTAATGCTTGAACAAAGCTTGAAGCTGTCTCTATTCAGAGAATATGTGGCTTTTGACATCTTGGCTAATGGCAATATAACTATGTGAGAGTTTTGTTCCTGTGGAGGTATGGGAATAAGGAATGCTTGACATCTAGCCTGTGAAGGAGTATCTTGGCTCATAAGCACTTGAGGTGAGAAACAAAGCTAGGGCAGCTACAGTACTTGATTCAGGTAGACCTTGAGCATAACTTTCAGTAGAGGCAGTAATAGTATATACATCCTCACTGGAGAAGGAATTAACTTGGTGCATGGGCAGTGACACTGAAGCACAGTCTAAGTAGTGTGAGAATATTGCTAGTGGTTGAAAATAACTTACGCATGACAAGTAGTAGTGGTGCTGAGCAGTTCGAGTGAGTAAGTGTGATAATGCTAAAACCGCTGTTGAAATCAAGAACAGTATCAAAAATGTCAGCAGTTCAGCAGGTCGAGTCCCTGGCTGTTACTGAAAACACGGGTTGCCAATGCAGAAAACTCATACAATTGGGCTTTTTAGCTAGATTTGTAAGCATGAATTGTGGTACTGCCAGCTGCAGTGCAGTGACACTCCAGAAGGAAAAGCTCTCCTTGTCTGCTTATCACACAGACTTCAAGTGCAGCTCTGGACATAAAGAAAAGGTTTCAGTACTAGAGTCCCTGTATGAGCTCTTTAATCTCTGTTCCCTGCCAAAACCAAACTCGATAAAGAAATGTGTTTGGACAGATGGAGGCAAAGACTGTCATGTTATACAGTGTCTTACAGTTTGTATTCTGAGTGTTATCCTTTGACCTGACTACAAACAGCTCTCTATCTTTCCTGTTCTTAAATTCCCCTGCCTAAAATTCAGTTTTGTGACAGCTCTGAGATCGCAAAGTGATTTTAATTCCCTTTTTCCAGCTCTTGCTCAGTGTCACAAGCATCCAATACATCTGAAGTCTTTCTTTAGAGAAGTAGTTTCTCTGCTTCCTCAGCTGTACTGTGTGCTACCACAGATAACAGTTCAGCTGACAAAATAAGAGTTTGCATCACTCATTGACTTGTGCTAACTCCTGACTTCCGAGGATGGCCATGTTCTTCCAGATGCTGCAAAACCAGATCTACAAGTGTGGAATCAGTAGGCTGTAAGAATTGTGGAGTATATCCAGTGACCCCAAGGTATGTAAAGAAGGGCTTACTTGCCTTAGAGGACTAACTGCTCCTGAGCAGACATTTTCAGGCTTACTGGAACAGTATAGCTTGGAATAGTGTCTACTGAATACAGTTAAACTTGTATTTGTAGATGTTCATCAGATTAACTACTTCAAGGACTACTAAGGGAGGAGGAGAAAGATGAAGGTAGAATGCAGGAAAAGGCTTGCAAATGGTCAAGGCTAGTGGAAATGCATCAATGAGTGCTTGTGTGATTACATTAGAAGGAGATGCACAGTATCTGCTGAGACTTAGTAGCCTTTACAACTTATTTCTCGGTAGGAATCTCATGGGATTTGATATAGCTAATTGGATACAGTTCTTGTTGATGGCGCCAATGCAGCTGAAGAGCCGCTGGCTGGTAGGGTCTGTCCAACCTTATGCTATACATATCTGGGAAACCAACACTCAAATTTCTCAATCATCCCCCACTAACATGCTCATAGCAGACATGTATGGGTTTCCCTACTCTCCTGTATGAGTCAGTAATGGCAAAGCTCCAAAGGGAAATAGTAACCCTCATACCCAGTGGTATAGCCTCCTGAGAGATGGTTTGTTAGTGCTGAATAGCAGATGTTAGGCTCTTTGATATCCAGAAAGCTGTGGTCCCATTGTTGTCCATCCTGTGTGTATACATTAGTCATCCCTATCAGAAATAGAATGGTGATAGCTCAGGTGAGCTGGCCTGCAACATACCATGTACCTGAACGGGCAGGTTCTTAATCTGGAGTAAAACCTAGAATCTGTGGAGCAATTCTTGTGATCCTGTCTGCAGGAAAAAGCCAGGCCCAAAAACTGGGGAGAGAAGATGTGAGAGACTCTCTGGAAGGGAGTACAAGGAGCAACGCAATGAATGTAGAAATACCAAGACCAATGTGTGCAGATGTCATTGCAGAGCACTACACAAAGATAGGAGCTACGCCTTAGGTATTTGTTTCTGTGATGTGACCAAGCAAATGGTGCACACGTTGTGTGTTGTACTAAGGAAGTGTACAAATGAGGAGGTACCTAAGATTGTAGGATGAATGCTGAGCTCTGGGTGAGCAGCGTGAAGGTAGATGTGGTCTGCATTGTGCTATTTGGGATGCAAGAAAGAAACTGCTCCCCAAGAGAGATGTTTGTGGCCATGTAACTAAGGTAACTAATGCAGTTTCTGGTACCTAACCACATACAGCTTAAATATGTATGTCTAATGAGATAAAGACATTATTAAAAGCCATGTGTAAAGAAAGTCTATTTTAGACCACATTTCTATGAAGTGTTGCCTTTTACCACTGGACAGCATAGTGACCTTCCACACAAAAGAAGCTTCTATGTAATTTATGTACATCATTATATATCGACCCAGGCATATATTGCTACCCTGGGAGGCTGACTCACCTGTAGTCGTCACCATTCTACTTCTGATGGGAACACGTGTATATGTGCATAGGATGAAGTGTGAACAGATACACTAATAGATAAATATGTAAAGACAAGGAGACCACAGTAGCAAAAAACATGGATAAACTTTGTTCTGCAGAAGTCTTTTTTTATCTCTGGTAATAAGCTTATGTTTCTGTGCTATGGATGTATTTCATGCCTTCTATGCAAAAACTACGTTAACAAACCACGTAAACTGCATCTACTTTAACAGCTATTAGGTGGTGATTAATCTCTTGTGAGGAACAATTAGAGCTCCTCCTAGTGCCTTTGGAGTAACACTGTAGAGGACCTGTACCAATTGCACTCAAAATATCTTGCAATTTTCTCAGAAGTAAAAAGTAATTAACAGCTTGCCTCAGTGTTCTCATTATCGAAGTTCAGAACTGTTTCAGGGCTAGGATTTTAATTGGAAAATGATTGCAAAGCATTCCCTTAAGAGCTATTCCTTTTTTTTTTTCTCTCTCTCTCTTACAGAAACAGATTTTAGAGTACTTGTTTGTGATTCCACTGCTGGGGAAAGCAATTACATCTTTGCTTTATCAGAGTCAGACAAAGGTGACTAGGAGAGCTACTAAAGCTTGTGCATTTTAAATTACCCATCAGCATGTGTAATTGTGTTCTGTTTATCTTGTATTTTTCAAAAGTGTATATTATAAAGGATACTAGCCAATTATTTGTAGTTAGTGCCTAAGCTTTGTATGCCATTAGATCAAAATGAGAGGGCATTCTTCTAACCTACTTTATTTTATATTAGTTATTCTTCCTAGACTCTGAATTGTTTTGTAAAACAAAATTTTTCTATAGTGAAGACTTACCAATGCTAAGTGGTACTTTTGTAATTTCATAACATTAATATTTACCCTAATTTTTAAAAATAGCAGTATATTAAAAATTTAAGTGACACAGTTGAAGCATAATGGCAAGTTCAGTTTGGGAAGTTCTACTCGTTCCTTGTGGAATGAGGGGACAGGTCATTAGTGACTTTGCTCATGTTAAAATCACACTGCTGTCAAAAGGCAGTAATTGCTCTTGGTTTGAGACAAAAATCACATTTTGGTGAAGTAACATTCTGGGCTTAAAACTGGTGAAAATCTTGCTGTTTGTCAGCTGAACTATTCTTGAGCTTGATCAAAAAACCTGGCATTGCATTGGGTGCTTTGGCTGACAGTGTGCTAGAACTATCCAGCTTTGGGAAACTGGGTTTTTTCAGCAGTTGAAAATAGCCAGAAGAAGAAAAACTTGGAAAAGATTTCAGTTTTTGGAAATGTTGACTATGGTTTTATCTCCTTGTAGGTACAAATTGAGAATGTCTAGGTAATGAAATGTATCACTCAAACATTTTCACTGTGAATTCATCATCTTGAGCCAGACTTTTCTACTTTCCTGTATTCTTGTGAGAGCAGTTTTAAAACGCATGCAGGCATTTAATCTCTGAGCTAACAGAGGATCCAGGGCTCTTGACAAGCTAGTAGACTCATTAGGACAGGAGCAGATCACACTAGTGAGTGGGTACCAGCTGTCAAGTGATACAGCACCTGGTGCTGAAGGTGTGCATGGGATGAAGATTGATTTTCATCATATTTAAGCTTGTTATAAAATTGGTCTCACAGACCACTTGGATAGCTTGTGCATTGCAAGGTCTGTGTGACGCTAAAGCAGGCAACCTGTTTTCGGAGCCTGTGATCTTTCTGCTGAACAAGTACTGCATCTACCTAATAGTTCTGTATTTTCCAACATTTGCTTAAAAAAGAAAAAGCAAAACTGAAACAAAAGTCCTTCCGAGCTGTTGCAAATTCACTTATTGCAAGAATTGGCATGAATTATACTGCAGAATAGGTGGAACCCCACTAAATACAGACAGCTGGGGAGTCCCACCCAGACATGCTTTCAAGTTTCATGTGGGGTGTTTTGGTGTTGGGAGGGTTAAAATAATACTAATTCTGTCTGTACTGGGCATTGCAGAATATATCCTCAGCTTCCTCCCTACTTTCCCATTAATGGAAAGAACCCCTCAGTTTGTTACAGAAGCTCTTTAATCTCATTCAATCAGAAGTGGACAGGTAAGTCCTGGTACACATCTATGCTATTTGTATCAACACAAAACTAAGAAACTTCCAGGTGATAACTTTTAATCTGTGCTTCCTGAAGTTAATTTGTCTTTTGATAGTTGTGAAATTACTTACCAGCAAGCACTGTTTGTCTTGTGAGGGTTAAATGGCAGATTTTAATGCGATGCAGAGCACAAAAAATATACTGCCTTAGCAATGAGCTGATGAAAGCATCCTCATCATTACTAATTGCACTATTTGCATAGAAGGTATAATGCAGTTTGGGTGAGTGAACTGAGATATTTCTGAACTGATTTGGACATAATTTTTGTAAGATGTCATTTGGCTCACAACAGCCTTATCTGAGTCAACAATCACAGTTACAGTCAGAACCATATATCTCAGATATTGACCTTCTGTATCTGTTGAATCTTAAGCTCTCACCATTTTGAGTATTTTCATAGCCCTCCTGTTTGAATTGTGATTGAATGCGGACCATTGTAGAAGGAACTGCTTCCAAGTAGATACAATTAGAAGATTCCTAAATTTGGGTGTCTGCTTCACTTGCTCCTATTTGCATTTGTTCAGGACTTTTTCTGTCTCCTTGTGTTGTGGTTTAAGCTTAGTCGTAAATTAGACAAAGCATGTAGCCTGCTTGTTTTCCCCCCACAACCTGTCC
>WYDI02036025.1:0-17289 GCA_009867235.2 Psittacus erithacus | reverse complement strand
TCCTTTATCATTATTCTTATTGGTGGTAGCAGCAGTGGTTTGTGTTATACCTTAGTTACTGGACTGTTCTTATCTCAGCCTGTGGGATTTACATTCTTTTGATTCTCCTCCCCATCCCTCCTGGAGCTGTGGGGAAGAAGGGGGAAGAGTGAGAGAGAGACTGCGTGGTTCTGAGTTACTGGCTGACTGGACTTAAATTGCAACAAATACTCATTTTAACTTAGATTTTTATTGTAAACAAATATCTGCTTCAAGTAATAAATCATCAGAGGTGAATACATGATGAATACATGGAGGTACACCAGCGTGTACCTCCAAGATTCAGTGTGAGACAGTTAAAGTCTCTGGAGGACTGTAAAGAAGGAGAATGCAGAGAATGATAGAGCAGGCAGCCTACATTCAATAATAGAAAGTTATTGGAGCAATTTATTAAGCATTCAATTTGAAAATACCTGGAGAATTATAAGGTGGTAAGACAGCTAATATGGATTTGCTAAGACCAAATAATGACAAACCAGCCTAATTTCCTTCTTTGACAGCATAACTGGTTTAGAGGACAAATGACGAAGCAGAAGATGTGATAGTTCTTGACTTGAGTAAGGCTTTTGATGACATCCCCTATGACACTCTCAGAGAAATATGGCAAAATTGCGAGCTATGAAATTACAGTAATGCTGATGCACAAGTGGTTGAAAAACTGTAATGGGTTAGTAGTTATCAGTTGCTGCCTGTCAAACTGTAAAGATTTATCACATGCAATATGACAAAATCCTAATCTGAGTTCTCTATGAGTCACTATTTTCACTAATATCTTGGGGTGCTGGAATAAAGAGAAGCCATTTATTTTCTGCATCCTCCAGGCCCTTAAAAACACATTCACAGACATGAGGAGAAGTTAGCTTGGCTGAGTAGCACGAATGAGACCACCTCCTCCTCCAGCTTTCCCTCAGATCTCCTGCTTTCGGTGCTTGTGATGCCAATGAATATTGAAAATTAAGCTCCTTATGTACTGATACTTTTCTGCTTTCACACTCTTTTTCTCAAGAAATAGTCTCCATCAGTTCTGTACATTTGAGCCTATTCAGGCCTCTATGTAGAGGTAAACCTGCAGCATGCTCTTCTTCCCCTTTTCCATTGCTTTGTTTTAGCTTTGGACTCATTTGAGTGGTGAATTGAAATCAGCAAGATGAAATCCAACTGAAAAATAGAAAGTGAAGGTAGAAATCAAATTAATGAATGGAGAAGGTCCTGCTATGCAGCAGCACTTGGTCTGTATCTTATGATGGATCAGAAAGTGAAAACTAGTCAACAAACATGATAGGTACTTTTCCAAAGAGCAGGCAGATATTCCAAAGAATTAATAGCAGTAGCATATGCAGGTAGATAATTATTGTGCTTTAGCAATGAAAGACCACTTACATGCTGGGTAAATAATTTCTGATACAGAGTATTCAATCTGTAAAATAGAAAGACCTTCTGAATCATGTCAGAAATAAATCCATCATCGCTATTATTTCATATGCATTGACACCTAGTCACACTGTAGTCTCAGCTAAAGTTCTGTACCAGTTTTATACACCATATTTTGAGAAGGATGTATGAAACCTGGAAAAAGTTGAGAAAGCTGCTAAATTTTAAAAAAAATATGACTACCAAGAAAAGATGGAAAACACTGGATTTTATTCATCTCATAAAAAAGAAGACATTATGGAGAAGGTAGATAAGATCATGTGTAAAACATTTCTTATAAAAAGACAGTATCTACGGGTCTCCACATCTGTTGAGAAGGGGAACAAGAAGTAATTGGGTTCAATTTACAGTAATGAGAATTTACAGCAACTTTTCTCAAATAAAAATCATTAATCTTTTAAAAAACTTGCATAAGGAATTTGAGAAATCCACAAAGATCTTTACATGTACACAGTGGGAACCTGCAACAGCCAAAGTGCTTAGTTCTGTTAGATGAGGGTGGTTGAAATGACAGAATATGCATATTTCTCTCCTGTTCCTTCTGTTCTTACTGTGTAGAAGGTTTTCCTTTGGTCTTGTTCTCAGGCTAGTAGCTTTCAATAGATACTTGCTATGCAACATACTACATGTCAGGCAGTTCTCCTCTATGATCATACCCAACTTTTCCAGGGAAAGAACCATTCCCTCCAGAGTTCTTTCAACTCACCTAGAACACAGGAACATAGAGTGAACTGTGAAGAAAGAAATCAGATTGTCACTGAATGACAACTGAATAGACAAGCAGCTGTTAGGAAGGCTTTAGATACACTTGATCTGTGAGAAATTAGGTTGTGAATTCAGCTGTCTCCCCCTAAGCTCCATTTCTGAATGGTACTGGCTGAAACAGTTCAGCAATCTGTAGCACTAGATCAGAAAGCAGAGTGGGTTTGTGTGCAGGTGCAATTCTCTTTTTGGGCTAAGGGGCATGGTGCCATGTTACCAAAACTCTTAGACTGCAAAGTGGACTCAGCTTAGTGTTCAGGGCTGCGCATATTGATCTGTTGTGTAGTTTACTTTCTAACTTGACATAGCATTGTGCTGTGTGGCCACAGCCTGCAATTTCTATGTCAGCTTGTATGAAAACCTCTAAGACTGTTTCTCATTTGTTCTTCACTGGAGCCAGCAGAGACTTTTAACAAATATGTTATCTACTGCTTTTCTGATGTATTTTCTCTCATCTCCCTATAAAAAAACCCTAAATCATTAGAAAGCCTTTTGATCACCTTATGGTTTGTTGGGGAAGCTATCCTGGCTTCCAAGAGTGTTTTGCACAGGCAGTTAATGGTCTTGACAGCATTTGAAAAATTAAAGTTCTTGTGAAAGATGGTTAACTTGGTGGTACTTCTTAGTGTGCAGGTTGGATAAAAACAGTTAAACCATGAATTTAGTTGGTCTGACCAATAATGCTGAGCACATTTTAATATTGTCTTTGTTTACACTAGCGTCTTGCGCTACTTGAATAAGGAAGGCAAAATTAAAGCAGTCTAATTTCCTGAAGTAGACAAGATATGTATACTTCTGCTTTTACTACCTGTCCTGCCTTTTAATGCACATGCTAGATAAGTGTATATTAAGCCATTATAGCAATAGAAGAGATGAAAAGAGAGAGATTATAAGCACTTTGAGATCATTACATGAACGGGGCTTTAAAGAGCCAAATTAGTTTAAAGGCTTAAAATATGTGCACACTACGAAGTGTCAGCTGTTGTGTGGCAGCTCTTCATGTGCACATGCTCAGCCTTCAGCTTATGGGAGGCACCCCAAGCCACAGTAGCTACCTTTAGTTTTTTTAACATTTGGCATGTGCACAGGAACAGTAAGCACTGACTACTCAATGTGCAATTGCTTGCATAGCAAGTTGTGCAGGAAATTCATGTGGCTCTGATGCATATGTGTAGCAGTTTGACAGCATGCTCCTAAATCATTGGTGGAACAAAACAATTGAACAACAATGATTGTGGAAAACTCCTTAGTAAAACTGTCCTTAGAAATACAGATCCTTAAAAAAGAACAAAAACGTCCTTCCTGATATCCCTTCTGAAATACTACTATTCCTAAGAATGAAGAGCCAAAATTGACTTTACTCTCTCTCATTTTGTCAGTGTGAAGGCCACCTAATTACACTGCTTTTTGTGCTCAGTAAGCCTGGATGATGAAGTAATTGTATATGAATGTCAAAGACTACATGACTCACGATGTTATTTAAGTAAAGGGAAACCGGAGTTCACCTACCCTTGAGCCACTCAGTACAGATTACTACCTAAATTCTCTTGCAAATATATTGCTGCCTCTTGAACACATTTTATTTCTCGTCTATTTAATTATTTGCTTTCAGTGGTCTTTGTTCGCTGGATGATTTCTAGAGCAGAGAAGAATATCCATATCATGGTCCTTCCTGGAATTTTTATCTGCAGCTCTTGGAGTAACAAGCATTTCTGAGGTATGCATTACTTACTTTTGAAACCAAGAAGTAGACTCAATAAAGTAGGAGTGCTTATTTTTCCAATACACTCCCAAAACCCATCTCCAGAATGGGTTGGTTAATATGCTGCTGTGATCTGCAGAGAATTCATGACCTCAGAGTCTGAGGGAGCCATGATTTGAATGACAATGCCCAATGAGCATTCTTCTAATCCATTTAATTCTTTCTTTAGAGATCTCTAAAGATCTTCAGGTTTGGGTTTGGGATTTTTTTGTGTGTCAAAGTATGCAGTCATTGCTAAACATGATCTGTTAAAATTATATCTAAATGTTCAACTACGTGTTTATGAAGCATATATGATGCTCAGCAATTATGAATAAATTTTGATGAGCACCTTTTCAACTGACCAAGTGCTTTTAAGAAAAAAAAAACAAATAGTTCCCATAACTGTTTAATCCTTTTCACAAAGGAAAAATTAATTAACAAATCTCGAACATGTTCTAGGTGAAATTTTCATTTTGCATTTGTGTTGCGCAGTTACATTTTCTAACCTGACTAAAGGAACTGGTTTGGAATTGGTGTATGCATGCTTTAGTTTACAGATAGGTGCATAGCGAACAGAATTATGCATTAAATGCTTCTGTGTTGATATAGATATCAAAAGCATCAAAAGCATACAGTATTATAGTGCTACCATTTCTTTGTAGATGTCTTTGTAGGGAGGTATCTACTGTAAGTGATTTGTATGAAGTATATGAATTTATTTTTGTCCTCTCTCCAGTAACCTGATTACAAGTATAAAAGACTCTGAATTCTGTTGTAAAACTTTTTTCTATTGGAACAAGAAAAGACGTCTGAGGATCCATGACCTGCACTGTCTCTACACTCTGGTGACACATGTAATTATTGTCTCCTGCCATCAATAAGCCTTGTGTCAGAGTACAAATAACTAGTGGGTGACACTGCCTTTGTCCAAAGTACAAAGACCTTCCTGAGCTGTGTAACCGAATGAATTCCAGAAATAGTTAATCCCTTGTGTACTGCTGCTTGGCAGATGTCCTGAGAGATAGAGTAGGTACCCTTCGTCTGAAGAAAAAGAGCCATAAACACAGAAATAAGTCAAAGGAACTTAATTGAGAATAAAAATTGCTGCAGTCTGTAACAACGAGAGGGGAAAAGGGCATAACACTTTGCAAAAAAAAGTAAGAGGATGGTAGGAACCTGATCAAGATCAATAGCCAACCAGTGTAATGCAAGGAAATTACTTGAACTGGGAGTAAGTATCAGAGGAGAATGAGAGGTAACTAACAATATCTATAAATTAAAAATATTCATAGAACTATAAGACAAAATTGGAAAGAGAATAGCTAGTCAATCTGTCTGACTATGAAATTGGTGAAATATCTTGAGGGCAGTAAAAGAAAAGGTCAGTTCACTGTGTATGTTAGCATATATGAGAATCTTTGGGTTCTTATGATTTCTGCTGATACCAAAGCAGGCAGCTGCAGGACCCGCACACATTGTTCTTCGCTGCAGCCTCACTGTGAGTGTGTTAAGCTGACAGGTACCGGGACTTGTTTTTCATATGGAAGAAACCCCTGTGTCATGCAGTTCCAGGGCAAAAAAGTGGGCACTCAGAGCACACAAGCCCATCAGTCTATCCAATAAAGTCTTATCCTCTCATGTCTTCTGCACAGGATTTGAGGAATGGTCATAACAGAGATAAAAGGAACTGGGTTGCTACTCCACCTCAAAACTGTATTTAGACAGGAAAATCACAGTTTGATGCTAAGCTTGTTCAGATGAACATTTGTAAATATAGCTAGTGGAACAACTTACTGAATAATGTCATAGGTTGTCACCACAGGTGATAATTAAGTAAATTATCCTGCCTCAATTTTTGAAAAGCATTTCTGTAGTGCTGGCAGGGATTAGCAGTGTCAGGAAGCACTTTTGACCTGTATCAGGCAGGAGATGAGTTTAGATTACAATGACTCCTTTTGACCTTACACTTACTTCTCCACTTTGAAAGCTTCTAGTTTTAAGAAACCAATTTTCATGGTCTCTAAATTATAGTGCACACCTGCTCATCTGTGTGACTGCCTATCACCTACTTACCTTAACATTTACTGTGGGAGACCTATGGTTTCCTTATACCTGGCAAAGCAGCCCTTTTCTGAACTTCTGTGCAACAATGCTTTTGCTGAGGGTTTAAGTCAAGATAGATGTAGATACTGGAGACTTCTGCAGTCCTATTAGCTCATTCTATGTCTTTGTAATGTTTTATCTGCCTCTTTGGGTACTAGATTCAGCAAATCGGGTTTCATATTGAATATGGGTTGCAGATGCCATGTGAAAGACCCAGCAGCTGTGGTTGTTCCTGGAACAGAGAGAACCTAAGACAGAGGGAATAGACATACCAGAAGGCATACAAATACGTCAGACCTCTGCCGCTGGCAATTTTGAGTTTTTTACCATTTTAAGAACATCTAAATAATGGTTTACTCTTCTCACATTTCACCTTCTGGAAATCTTCTTTAAAAATATTTTTTGAAGGTGTTTATATTGTATGCAAAGTGTATATATATATCTTATACTTTATAGAAAGCAGTGATACATACAATAGACACTTGCAAGTCACTCTTTCCTTTATAGTGCACAAACTCCATAATGGCAGCTCAGTGACTACTGTGCATCTCCAGTTGTATCTTTGTGGGGTTAACTCGTTGGAGGTTTGGATGTCTAATAGCTTTATAATCATTCTTGCTGCTGAAATGAATAGACTGTGGGAGAAAGCCCTGTTTTTACATGACCTTGGTTATCAAGGTTATTATTGGTGGTGTTAAAGGCCAGGTTGGACAGAGCCGTGAGTGGCATGGTTTAGTGTGAGGTGTCCTTGCCCGTGGCAGGGGGGTTGGAACTAGACGATCTTAAGGTCCTTTCCAACCCTAACTGTTCTATGATTCTGTGATTCTATGATTACGTACTATTATAAAGTAAGCTTTATGTAGAAAATTGTAGTTGTGAGCAAATCATAAGCTCATATTCAGTCTCTGCTCAGAAAATTTAATAATGATTAAAGATTTCTCCTGATTCTGCAAAAAATTATATTGATTGCCTAGAATAGGAAGACACTTGCTGTATCATTCCAGCTGCAGTGTGTTTTTAGAGAGGAATCATGCAAGGTTTCTTTGATAGTTGTACTGCCAAGGTGTGGTATTAACTATGTTATATAGACAGTACCTGTTTGTTCACCTTCTACTATAAGAAATCCTTTCTTTAGAGTATTTTGAAGACAACACTAAATGAAGGGACAAAATATTTTTTGGCATATTGCTATTTTAACTGCTCATCTGAAGATAATTGAAAGGGCTTCAGTACTGAGATACTCAATGTTTTGTCTAAAAGCAAGTGGTTAGAGAACACCCAGATTAGTTACAATCCATCCATAAAACAAGAGTATTTATAGGCCATTTTGAAAGTATGGGGTTTATAATAGAGCGCTTAGAAATACAATGCACTGTATACCTGTTCTTTGAGTCTTGTCTGTTAACCATTTAACTGCATCATCCTGTTCAATATTATACATCCTTCACTACATATTTATCAACTTTCTGACTGTTTTATGCCTATGGGTAAACTCATGATTCTCTGTGCATTTTTTTGCCCTATAAGTTTAACTGAGGTCAATGTTCTGAACATTATTACAATCCTCCCACTCAAGACAAAATTATTTGCAGGAAATCTTTCAAGTATCAAGCTATAACTCAAGTTAGGTCAGAAGTGGGGGAGGATGAGCTGCAGAGAGGATTACTTCAATGCCAAATATTCAAGAACAGACTGCAAAATAAACACAAATCATAGTAGGCAAAATCACAACACACTACACACATAAATAAAACACCAGACACATTCTGGAGAAATGCAACAGGGAATTTAGTTGAACTCAGAGTCAACGTATTTTTCCAATTAGCTCCTAGTCTTTTTAGCAAGACACTGTTTTGACCTTTAACTTTTCATTTGATTATAGATTACAGATTTCCAAAACCATAGCATTTTAAGTGGTGGTGTTGATTTCATATTGTTTACAGTGTAGATATACTGAGAGTCAAAAACAATTTTAAAAAAAAAAGGAAGAACAGCAGCTTGGAAGCATCCTGGGTAAGAGAGAAATGAGCGGAGGATTGGATTTTTATTTTTTTTTTATTGAGGTTTCTCCTATTTAATAGCTTTATTTGCAGTATGAAGTAGGGTCTCCAGATGATGGATGTATCACTTCTTAGTTAAATTTCCATATTTATCCTGTGTAACTAGTTTATAGGTGTCTGTTTGGACTGATCTCCCAGTAATATCTCTGGTCATTTTGTGTGTTTGGATACATTGACTTACCTAGGAGATTCCCTCCATTCCTAGGGGACTTCTCTAATCTGCCCCTGTCTGCATCATTTGTCTTTGTATTGCTGCTGAGTCTGGTGTGTAATGAATAATTCAACACTCCTTCTCAGCTTAGCCCTGAGGAAAAGATGAATTCATAATCTTTATGAAAGTTGCAGCTTGAGCGCTGCTCCTTCTAACACTATCACTTCTAAACCATGCTTTAAGCCTCTTCCAGATGCTCAGACCATGATTTTCTGCAAAACCAAGGGTGTTTGCAAACTACTGCTTCACCCATGTTCCTGCAGTGTTCCTCAGTATCAGAAGACGTCTTCAGCAGTGTGGAAGAAATCGTTTTAGCCCATTGGTCAGATGAATGTGGTAACAGTAATGGCAGCAGGAAGTGCTTACCTCCTTGCCCTGAGATGAGCAGCGCATGGTGGTTACCATCATGCAGTGTTCCTGAAAGTCCAACATTTGCAATTATGTCTTTCACTTATTCAAAGAGTAGGAACATCGCAAGAACCTGATCTCTTGTAATGCCACCATGTTGGTACATACTGATCTTACACCATTCTATATTAATCCTTTTTTGTGACATGCAGATGATACATAGACTACAAAATTGGTGCTTCTATATCCCTCATGTGCAATGACTACTGGACAGCCCCTTTTTGGTTCCTTTTCCCTTTCATTTGGAGTGAGATTTTCTTTTTCCATAAAAAACTCAATGGTGTTGTGTTTCATGGGGGCCTATTTGCTGACTGATGGCTTCAGGTGCTTCTGTTCTCAAAACAATTTTGAGAACCATAGTTAGGGAATGAGGAGGCCCGTATATGAAATAATGTTTGCTGGTTATCTACAAAAAGCAGAATTTGACAGGTACTATCACTGGTAAATAAATACTTCATGAAATACACAACTGCTGCCTGAAAATTGTTCAGATCTGATCTCTTTTTTTTCTGTTGTGTTTTCTCACAATTAAAATGCAAGTATTTATTAATTATTAATTAATATTATTTAATTAATAATTATTATTAATGTGCATGTCTGTGAATATTCCCCCTCTCACAAACAGCTTTTAAACAGCGGGTTGCTACCATGTGAGAAAGTGGCTGTCTTCTGTGTAAGACTACTAGTTCCTCAGAAGTCAAGCCATACAATTATTTAACCTTGATAATGAAAAAAAGTTGATCTAGTTAAGGTTAATGAGCCAATTATTTGAGAATACCAGCCATCAAAGCACTTTATTCTAGTTAGCTATGTACATTCATTAAAATCATCCCAGCCTTTTCTTTTATTGCTGTTGTTACCAATAAGCCTTTATTGATAACAGGTCTAATTGTTCAAGAATCAAAACATCTCTCACTACCTAAAATATCTGGGTTATGAAGCAGTTCAAACTACATATCCTTTTTCCATTCAATTACCTGGTGTCAGCTAACTATAACTAACCATGATCTCCTCAAGCAGATGCTTGCTCAGGCATGGATGAAACAAAAACACTATAATAGAAAGGTGTTCCGTTTCCCCATGAAACTTATCCTGGGAGAAGTTTTTCGTCTTGCATCTTTTGGGCTGCTATTTCCGTGTCACAGCTCTTCTGTCATTTTCCCTCTTTAGTCCTACTTACCTTTTACCTCTAGGTTCAGATCTCTTCTACCTCTTCTGCCTAGGCAAGTGGTGGTATATGCCCTGGCTAGTTTGCAGGGTGAGTGCATGCTGGCTGGACATCTAGTGAACATGAAATTGTTAGACAGCATTTTCCGGACTATGATGCGAGCCAAAGCTAAAAAAGTAAGAACTGAGGTGCTCCTGCCTTTTCCTTTCTCTGTTTTTCACTGAGATGCTTATCTTCATAAGACTTTCAGGAACCTCATATACTTTGAAATTCCTGTTGCTCTGTCATGTTAACTTGAAATTGTCCGCATGTCTTGAAGTTACTGATAGACACAGAAGCTGACAAAAAGATCTATCTATAAACACTAAGTTTATGTGTTTATGTATACTAGTTTATGTATACTAGTCCATATACAAATGTGATTGTGTAAGCCTCAAACTACATACTAGAAGAAAAACCATTAGTGAAGTCTTTGGGTTACTAGACAGCAAACATAACCTAGGAGGATTATGCCACAAAATTCAAACTATATATATCAAATGTCAGATGTGAAAACGCAACAAGGTTTTCTGCCTTTTAAATAATTCCAGAATCCCTGCATGAAGCATGCTTGTAAAACCTAAAATGAGAAATGAGTAACATATAATAGATAGAGATAATTGAGTAGAAAATGATTATTAGAATGCAAAGGAGTTATCATGTGGATGTTGGCTTTTTGTCACTGGCATACAAAACACTTCAGAGGCAGCAGGAAGAAAAAGTATGGCAGCGGAGTCTGCCTCAGTGTTCATGTAAAAATTGAATGTATCTTTAAATGGTCAGAAAATATATTTTTCAGTAGAAGTGAAAATTTCTCAGACATATTGTGAGCCACAGTACCGGTGCAGAGGTAGAGGACAATTTTTCAAACTCAAGCTTACTTTGGTCTTACAAATTCATCACAATAAATGAAGTACAGAAAACAATGAAGTCTGCAGAAGCTTGCTCACAGCCAAATGAAAATCATGTCAATCAGTTTTAAAGTATTAAATTCTGTTAAATTCTGTTAAATGCCAATAGTTAGATTAATGAATTTTAGAAGCTACAAATCTTAGTTTGACCAGTAAAGATTATTAGTTTTTGCTGTCCAAGGTATTTTAAAAAATGAAAGTGATCCCATGCATATGTTTTGAGCTTCTAAACTGTGGCAGTATTAGTCTCAAGTGATTCAAGTCACAAGTAGAATAGTTAAAATGAAAGTACTTATTTATCCCATGTTTGTTTACAGCACAGAAATGAAAATACCAGACTAGACAAATTAAAAGGGACTTTTGTACAAATAGCTTTATCGATTGCCAAAGAGCAAATAAACTGGACAGTAGAATTCCCTCTACCAAATGACAAATGCATTATAAATCTCAAAGACATTCTTGAACTTGAAAGACTGCATTGTAGTTCCTGGAAAATAACAGAGAACATCATTGACCAAAGTATTTCATACAGTGTCATGTCATTTAGCAACAAGTAAATGTAAATCTGTAATATTTTTAATGAAAATTGAAACATTATTGTGGTTGCACTAATATTCCTTTCCCTTCCTTCTTTTCCTGTGATTAGAATTTTATCGTTCCATAGGGCTTACTGCATCACTCTTTTGCAGTTTGGTTAGTCCAGATTTCAACCAGTCCTTGTGTTGCTAACTTCTCCATTACAAATTTTAAAGTATTATGGTGCTATCACACTGCTATTTTAAAAAAACAATTTCTTTGAATATATTGGTAATAAATATATTACGGCAGAAACAAGTAAATCTTATTTTTGTAATGCAGGAAAAAAAAGAAGAAAGAATTTTGGGGTTTGTTTCATGGGATTTTTCTTAACAATATTTACTCTAGCTGCTTTTCAAGGACAACTTCCATATCATTTAGGTCTTTTTCAAATAGAAGCTCAGCTGTACATCCATGCTACAATTTGTGATGGCTGTGTTTCTGGATAGTTTGGTCATTTTCAAGCTTTGTTGGCTGTAATATCCTCCATCAAGGGGCAAACATAGTTAAGAATGAACTCGGCAGAAGGCATAAATTGGAAAGGAATTGAAAAACAAAATTGGAATTCCTAATAAAAACATTATATTTGAAAATGCAGGCAATGTTGTTATGGCATTCAAAAAGCCTCAGCTTACAGTAGCAGACTTATATGACCTAAATCATTAAACTGCCTACTGACAACAGGTATCTTAACTGTCCCTCTGCTGGCACCATTTGTAATCTTGTAATGAACTGCTTTAAAATACAGTGTTATACAGGGTTTCTTAAATCTGATATTGAAAAGACTTTTCAAAAGCAGAAGCAAGACAGTTAAAGATGTCACAGTAGTGATCTTTTCCTTATTGTGGTTGCTCATTAATGCTTTTCACAGAGGAAATCAGGCCAACCAATAATGCTTTTTCTAGCCTATAATGTTATTTGAGAAGCATACACATGAACATGAGAATGCCTTTACTCTTTTTGTGTTTTTACTCCCTACATCTGATCATGTGAATCTCAGCTGCTTGTGGAACCATGCTTACAATGAACTGAAATGAAACTTCCCCCCATCCCACCCCCTCAGCTCAAATATTTATTTCTACAGACAGCAAATAGAATCAGTTCACAAGTTCCAATTTGATGCATTTTTTTCAAGTTTAAAGTACAGCTTTTTGATTAAATGCTGTATACAAGCATCTTCAGGGAAACAGCCTTTTCAAACAAAGTCCTGACCTTGAAGCTGACAGTTGAAGGGCATGTACAAAGGAATGATTCACCTTTTTATGTGCACCTTCAATTTCTGTTGTAGTAAGCAGGAAACTGTGCAGGGTTACACTTACACACTGAGATCCCAAACACGCCAATACATTTTACATACACCTAATAAGATTTTATTTATAGGTGATTTGGGAATAATTAGGAAATGCAATTGAGTTTGGAGCTGCTGATTGATAAGAAAAATAGAAATATGCCCTAAAACCATACTAAAACATAGCCAGGCTTGGCATTCATGCTAATTGCAGTTTATTCATTGAGTTATCTTGTTGCATATGCCATGATTTCAGTGAGTTACAACTCAAGACAAATACACACATTTAGAATAATGTTCTACAAATCTACCTTAATTGCTAGCTAGAAGCTGTATATGTTTATTGCTTTATTCTGAAAGCTGCACATCATAATCATTGATACACCTCAATACTGGGAATTGTTAATTTTGAAGTATTCAACAGCTCTTTGTTATTTGCCGATTTTATTCAAAAGGAGATGTGAAATTATTGAAAAACTATAGAGACATTTTCTTCTTCTTTCAATAGTGTATTGTACTTATACATGATTAATAACCCACAAATCCAAACCTGCTTTTTCTTGCACGGAGGGCTTTTTCTTTATGATTTGCACTAAGTTGGATGTATTAGAAACATTTGCTAATTAAATAAAAATGCTAGATTTTTAAAAAATTGAAAGCAGAAAGCATCATCTTATGTAGAGTATATATTTCTAACAGAAATGCAGCATTCTGAGAGCTTTAAAGCATAATGACATTATAATGAAATTAATTTCCCTATATTTTACTCCTGTATTGTGTATCTGGTACTAGTTAGACAAATGTTGCTCTAGCTTTTTTCACAGAAGCAACAAAAGGGTAAGAATATACTAAATAGACACTGTAGCTGCTAATCTGATGAAAAAGATGCCCACAAGGTAAATAAAGCAGAGCTCAAAAGAATACTGAAAATCAGTAGTCTCCACTGAACATGTAACTGAGGTCTCTTTCTTCTTCTGGAAAGTCCAAGTGAGGAAGATGAAATGAATCCTGTTCTCCTATGTCCTGTTGCTATTTTTATGTAGGAGACAACAGCCAGGAGAAACAAGTGTCAAGTGCCAGGTGTTCAATGGCATGACATTGACAGAGTCTGCTCTGGATATGCTGAGGAAGGCTATTACACGTGAAACAACTTAAATCTGCCATTTCCTATGTACTTTACTTGTGGACTATTTTTGTTCCTAGATTTGCTTCTCTCATCCGTTAGTTTTAAAGACTTGTCTTGGTCCCCAGACCTGGTGTGCTAGGAAGAGGAAAGAACAGTCTTGCAATGACGTTAACTCTCTTCTCTTTGAAGCCTGGATGATAGATTGTTCTCAGTAATTCCCAGATTGTTCTCACTTTGCCCCAGTACACAACATCCTGAGAGGTCTGAGAAAATTGCCTATAGGGCAGGAATACTTGGTGAAGTAGATGAAGGGTTTGGGGTTTTTTTGAGTTTGGGTTGTTTGTTTGGGTTTTTTTTTCTTTCTTTTTCTTTTTTTCTTTTTTTAAGTCTTACTCAATGTAAAGCTTCCTATACCATATGAGCCATCCATAGATTCACCTGCTGTCTAGGGCTTTGAGAGTAAATTCTCCTTATGCCTGGTTAAGGGGAATGGAATTGTCCTCATGCTATGCTAATGAGCAGATGGTGTTCTCTTATCCTACAAGGCTGAGCAAAGTGTTACTGCCCATATGGGATGTCTAAAGACATGTCCAAATCTAAACAGGAACCTGTTTAAAGTGATTTTCAGTATGAATCAATTTCTCTAAACAAGAAGTAATCCTTGCTCTTCCAGATCAAGTTCATGCCATCTGAAATTCCTGTCACATGGCACAGTGAAGAGAGTGAGAGATAGACATAGTTATATGAAACTCCTGTGCGTAGAGATGATGTCCCACCAGTATCTGATGAGAAAGAGTGGCAATTTTGCAAGATGACCTAGTTATGAATTATCTTGGCAGTCAGTTTATGAAGAACTTTTGAGTTTAGGTTAGGTTTTCAGGATTTTTTGGAGAAGTAGTGGAGAAGGTGAAAGTTGCAGCAATGTTCTACCAGCAACTTCCCACTCACATCACATACAGACAGATTATAAGGCAGCAAGGTAGTGTTCTCTCTGCCTGTTAGGGATTGCTAAAAACACATCTGTGAAATGACCTTATACACCTCTATTCAGACAGTTGCAAAATCGTTACAGCAGATATTATGTACAACAAAGTCAAGCACTATCCCCCTAAGTACTAGGTCATGGGTTGGACTTGACTGCCTAGGTGTCTAGTGCTATTTTAGATACCTTGGAAGATCAGGATATACCTGGACTCCAGGTGCTACTCTTTAAAAACCCACCAGTTTCTTGTAGACCCTGTGTCATGTCTTCCAATCCCATGTCAGTGACTTGGATGTTTTGTGGTCTCCTGCATCTAATCCTCTCTATGCATGTTACATTGAGTCACTAGTATGAAAGGGGGATACAGAAAATCACTGGCAGAAGAAAAAGAAACCCTTTAGCGCTACAGATTGCATACTTTGAGATATCAAAGCTGAGTGAGCTTTGCACCTTTGAGTTGTGCACCATTTTTCCACCCCTGTCAGACCACTACCTTTCTCTTTTCCTAAAATCCTGTCTTTTATGGCATTGGTGCATTTGTGCCATTATGGATACTGCTAAACATAAGCATGAAAGCATGGAAGAAGCATCATTACTATAATAGGACTCACAGTTTTCTGTCTTACCTTTCCCCTCATTGTTTCCTCAGGTATTTCAGTTTTTGCATACTTGCTTCTCTGCCATTTTCACAGAAGTGTCTTTGTCTCAAGAAGGAAATGTCCAACCTACATGAATCTTCCCTTCTTTTCTTTTAGCACTAAACTACTTTTTTGTTTATCTGTACCATGTTAGAGATTCTTTTCTGTTTACTACTCTGTTTGCTTTATTCTCTTTTAGTCATACGTGTTCTCATGTTTTTATTCCCCATTACACTTATCCCTTTCATTTAATCTCTTTGTTTTAGTATATCACACCAATGAACCTTTATTTGTCCTTTTTGCAATCTAGGTTTTTTTCTTAGCACATCATCCTATTTTTCATGTTTCTCCTTACCCCCTCCCCCCCACCTCCAAGCATTTTTACTGTGTCCTTTGTCTTCTTTTTTCTATCACATTATCCTGCTTCTGCTCTCCATTTTCTCCACAGTGTCATTTTGGTATAAAAGAAATTGTATTGCATGTTATTTATTCTCTACAATTTTGGATGAAGGGACCTGCCTGTATACAGAGACACATTTGCACAGAGTATCCTTCAATTACTTCCAAATTGTCACTATAATTTCAAGGGTACACTGTATTTATAGTAGTTGAATCCTTCGATGTTTAATGTACTATAAATCTTTCACTCTTATTTATTCATACTCTGTCATAAAGAGGCAGTATTTGGATTTTCTGTTTCTCATGTGGATTCCTTTAATGTCACAATGCCAGACTGCAGATAGGTATAAGGATGTGCAGGTGTATAAACTGGGGGTGGCTGAGTTCTTAATAAGGGAGTTCTCAGATTGCCTGGACAGGAGGAGTGTTTGGCTAGTACAGACAGCAGCGCCGACACAGGGAAGGTGCAACTAGGGCCATTACTCTTCTCCATGAGCTAAGAAGCTGCAGCTGGCACAGAAAAAGTATATGCAATGCAGGCATTTCTAATCCTATCCCTGCTTCTGTTGCCATTGCTTTTGCAAGAAGGGTGACAAAGTCCTTAAATATCCCTGGAGGCCTTTGGCTGCTGTTAGGTTTTGCAGAGAGGAAGTCCTAGGGGTCTGCATCTGGAATGACATTTGTCAGGCATGACAGTGCCTCAGAAATGCACAAAACTTGCATGTCTGGTGTAAAAATAGTGTTATCTTGCTACTTGGTAGAGTGGCTTTGAAAGATAGAGAAAACTACTTTTTCTGATGCCGTGTAAGAAAAGTTAAGTTTATTGCATATTTCATTGTTGAAGAAGATATCTAAAATGAAAGTGGCTACTGCAGAGCCAAAATTTCTTTGAGAATATGCAACAGGAAAATATGTATGACTGAGGTGACGACAGAATGGGCATGAAATTTAGTTTATACACAGAGGAGCGTAATATTTTTTTGCTCTGCCTTGAAAAATCCATTTGAAAGAGACCTTAATAGGCCACCTAGTCAACCACCTTACCCTAAGGTGACCTATTGCTTTTTTTGTCTCTTGCCAGGTTTCCTCAACATTTTCTTAAAGGCCACTAACAAGAAGATGCCACAACCTTAAGGTAATCTGTTCTTGTGTTTCACTTCTGGCCATAAAAAGAGTTTTCCTAATGTCTCATCCAAATTATTGTTCCTTGTAGCTTAAGGTATTTTCTTCTCATATCAGCCATCCATGTGGAGTAGAGATTAATTTATTCCTTATTGCAGAAGTCTTTAGGGATCTGGAGGCTATTTTCAGAATTCTTCTTTCAGACATCTCTTCTTTATGCTCAACAATCTCAGGTGTTTTTTTTTTATTTATTAAAAAAATATTTATTAAAAATAATTTAAA